>JAQFZG010000735.1:0-27628 GCA_034695465.1 Entomobrya nicoleti
ATTGGTCAATATGTGTATAGGACTCTATGAATTGGTATATGTCTGCGAATTGGACTCTGCGAATTTACCGGACACCTAATGATCTCTTTAGAGGTTCCAAATGAAAATGTTCATTCTCACCTTCAACGGGTTAAGATGATACAGTGCAAAAGTGCAAGAGGATATGTGAACTACGCGACGCGTGAACTGACCTCTTTCCATTCAGCACGTACGTATAATATGTATACAGAGAGTTTCCTTTCACCCGCACATCACTAATCTTTAGGTTCTTCGTACTGACTTATTCTTAAGCAAGCTTAAAGCTGTCAAAATTTTACTCTAGTATTCTAGTAAATGGTATCGGAAACGTATACACGCGTGAAATTAAAGTACAATTTTTCGGTAAGAATGAGAATTTAATGAAGTCAAACCACTTTGCTGGGTATTCTTTATTTTTTTCTTACCGCTACGAATTATCCTTCATTTAATTTTAAAGCATATTCAAACTACGCATGGTTAGAAGAGCATTTAATTTAATCATTAATCATGCACTTCACCTGCATACATTCTAACTTAAATTGTAAGCAATACATTGGTAGACCAGTTACGGAATTTGGGTTCATTCTTTTTTAGACTGTGTACTGTATTTCATGAATGCATACCTGTAGTCTGTAACGCTGTAGAATTTATTACTTATTACTTGTACTTGCGTGGGTGTCTGAAAAAACACACTGAGCACAAATGGGATTCGAGTGCGTCATCTTTCCCTTCCCATAACTTTTTCTCGTGGTGATCCAGCTTTTAAAAATTCTTGTGTGCAACTTTTTATTTTGAATAACGACGTAAAAAAGTATATATAAAAAATTACCTCCCCCAAGGAACTATCGTACATATTCATTGTTTTTTCATACGGCAAATGAAAAGCAAACTTTCTTCTGTCATATGAAGTTATTCTTACCATATATTTTACTTTAAATGAATGGTCACAGTGTGCCATCATAGAACCGATAGTATATTTAAAGAAAATTCCCGGAACCAGTTTCTTTTCGATCCCAGTAATAAATGGGTGTATTTTTCTTTCCCATTATTCCTGTCAGAATAGCATCAATCATGTAAAACCTATATCGACCGACTGAAACATTTATTCTTTTGAGATTTTCTCAAAGTTTGTGTTATCTTTTATTGTCGAAATTGTAAATGTAAAAGCGGATGTTAACTTCGTTGTATTTGCCGTAATTTGGCATCTCCTGCTATTGCACTTATATTATGTGTACGCTTAGACTAATACATCATTGACATCATAGCAACCCTCCTTTTCCACCCACTCCATGTTGCTTCGTATGCGATCAGATTAGAATTGTTTTCAAGAATTAATGGTGGAACGACTCATTTCACAACTTTCTTTTTTTCTAAATAGAGTGAACGAGCGAGGTCCTACTCTCGTGGATAATTTATTGGCTCGTATGGAGCAATATGCCAACAATTTGGAAACGCTGGTGCAGGAGAGAACAGCCGATTATTTGGAAGAGAAAAGAAAATGCGAAGAGGTTCTCTATCAATTATTGCCAAGGTATGACATAACAATGGGGATTTTATCAGAGAAAAATAGCAACATTTATTAACTTAAAAAGATTTAATCAATGATTTCACTTTGATTGATCACCATATAATACAGCAGTTTTGCATATATAAATACAATTGAATGCATTTATGGTAACTTATCTACCTTTAGAACTGTCGCCGGGACGCTGATAGCTGGACAAAACGTGAATCCCGAAACTTTCGACAGTGTGACAATTTATTTTTCTGATATTGTCGGTTTTACCGCATTATCTGCAGAAAGTACTCCAATGCAGGTGTGTGAGCATATAGGATTCGGGATAATTGATTACTTTAATGCAAAACTTGTGTGAACTCTTTCACCAAGCGAAGCTAATAATTTATTATAAATTTCAGGTCGTATCCCTGCTCAATGATCTCTACACTTGTTTCGACTCTATAATAGAAAACTTTGATGTGTATAAGGTAAGCATGATATAGAGGATTGAGTTTCCTAGCTGACTTAAGGTGGACTCCTATCTTATGATATTTCTTGTTTGACAAAAGGATATTAATTTGAATTACCTCTGCTCCATTTACAGGTAGAAACTATAGGGGACGCGTATATGGTGGTTTCAGGATTGCCTTTAAGGAATGGGGTAGCTCATGCCAGGGAAATCGCACGTATGGCACTTGCTCTCAAGGATGCCGTCCTTAGATTCTCCATACGACACCGACCAAACGAGCAGCTAAAATTACGAATAGGGATGCATACGGGTGGGTATCGATTTTATCTTCCTCTTTTGACTAATGATACTGGAGCACTGAAACAACAATTTAAAAAACTGAAAGCATTGTTTTCTAGTATATAGTTAATATATTCTAACATTTCTTTGGTTCTTTTGCAGGACTTGTCGCTGCTGGGGTCGTCGGTCAGAAGATGCCACGGTATTGCCTATTTGGCGACACTGTAAACACCGCGTCGAGGATGGAAAGGTGATAGCGGGGGTTTCTTAATTGGGATTATAGATAAATATGAGGAACCAGCAAAGAAACGGTTTTTCAGTTTTGCATAAGTTCTTGCGAATGCATGAAATGAGAAATATTATTCTGAGTGTAGAGAAGTGTGAAAGTCACAGCAAGCCATCCGTGCTGCTTGCTGGGGCATCATAATATTCCTGCAGTAAAAGGGACTACGGCTATTAGTACCCATTTGTACAATTTGTGTAACTGTTAAGTTATATATTTAATGAAAACCGTACTTATTTTCAAATGAAATTGCTTTGCTAGTTGCACATAATTCATCTCCATCCCAAGTTAAGAAACCCTCACTTACTCACCGAATTCTTTATTACAGTAACGGAGAAGGTGAGTTTGAAAGCGCTTATATATAGGCACGAATAAAAGTGTTAAAGTACTCATATCAAAGGTTTTAACAAAAACATTAAATGACTTTACAGCACTGAAGATACATGTAAGTGAAGCCACGAAGCTAGCTTTGGACCATTTCCAAACTTTCATTTTACAACTGCGAGGGAAAGTAGCGATGAAGGTGAATATTTTTTCTTTAATTTCGTTAACCAACTGTAAATAATTTAAAGGAATACACGAATTTGTGATTTATGATTTGCGTATGAGTATTTATAATTTTTTTTGACCAATTAGGGGAAAGGAGATATGATTACATACTGGTTACTCGGTGAAAGGCCAGCTATAGATCTCATACCTGACGCTTTGGATTCGAGTGAAGCAACTGTAAGTAATGACGCTGCTTCTATTACAAACGTAAGTTTAACAACGAATACACACGTTGTTCCTATCTCATCCTCCACTTCTGCCACATCGGGAACGCCGAATCCAGCGACATCAACAACAAATAATGCTAACACCACAACTGCGTTGTGCATAAGTCCTGACAATAACTGCTCCAAGGACAGACAAAGCGTTTGCTTTGATAAAGACATTCCCAACTCAATAATAATCGATTCTACCCACAAACGATCTTCAATTTCCAAAGAACATCAACAAGAGTCAAATAATATTTCCAATAGCACGTCGGAAGGTTTTATTGAAGCTTGAAATTATACAGAAGACTGACACAAGGTTTATACAGCATCTGAATTGCAAAATATTGACCATCGTCAAAACAATATTTATTAACGAGAGAGATATCTTTTTCATAAAAAAAACAATTTCACTTAGCAGAACAAAAGAGCCCATTTGTCAGGCTGCGGCCTCAAGTACGCATAACAGAAAGTGATATATATCCTTTGTATCCTTCCATAAAGCTACTCTTCAGTCTGTATATTCGGAGCACATCGGTATTATAGGTAAAAGTTTACATTTAACAGTTATGTCTCTCCCAGGGGTTGTAGTCTTATGATGTACTTTTCCTTTTCTTATTTTTTATTTTTAATCAAATTAAACTGTTAAAATAATATACCTGTTGTATTGAATATTATATGTATCCGCACAAATGTCTTACATCAATTTCTTTATCTGCTGCTTAAGCGTTTAAATTTGAATCATATAGATTGAATGGAGAAAGGTAATGATTGTAAAAGTAATTGTTAAAGAGATGTATTCAAGCCAACTGTACTACCATACATATGTACAGGTTATAATTATTATGGTTATTGTTTATTGATTTCAATAACAACATATATACTAATTCTTATGTATTCGTACTCGTACAAAATACTATTGATTCAAATCTCA
The DNA here is from genome assembly GCA_034695465.1 of Entomobrya nicoleti. Classification (NCBI taxonomy): domain Eukaryota; kingdom Metazoa; phylum Arthropoda; class Collembola; order Entomobryomorpha; family Entomobryidae; genus Entomobrya; species Entomobrya nicoleti. The sequence goes on from JAQFZG010000735.1 coordinate 4,237, forward strand.
CTAGTCTCAAACATTTTGACATGAGTCATTACTTTTTATTTTTAAATAAAAGTTACTGCAATGCATATGTAAGATAAATATTAAAGAATATTATTAAGATGAAAAGAGTATTACTAGTTTATCATTGTAAACCTGTAAATAACTATTATTTAACTGGGTGTGATTTGCATGAATGAATCTGTGATGCGTATGTACCATTTGACAAAGAGAGAAATCAAAAATGGAAGTTGCGTTTGTTTAGCGGTAATGTTCATTTAAAGTCTGTCGTGTTATGCGTAGCATTGCGATACTGCAGTAGTATTAATTGTATCAGTCAAGGATTGGCCACTTGACATTGACATTTTATGATTTGTAAATGTATAACTGCAAACAATACTAATGTATATTAGCTCTAGCAGAATGATGATAATAAAACAACCGGATTTTTCTTGAAAATCTTACTCTACTTTTACACCTTTTCGGAGCTGGGGCACATTAATGAAAACTGCATTGATATTATTAAACTACATGTTTCTTTTTCTTTAATGAGTTTTTTTTAAATCAGACAAAAAATACATGATGTCTTCATCTTTATGCTCACATATATTATGTATATTTATTACATAACACATACATACATTTTCTGTATTTTTGTAAAATGCTGCATAACAGTCATTCTTAGTTGATAGAAAAACTTGCCATTGATCATTCATACATTGTAAAATTAGTAAAATCACACATACTTCTGGTATATATGTAGCCTGAACTTATCGAATATTGATAACACTAAAATTTCAAATCTTTAATGGCCTGTGGCAAATCCGGAAGTTTGATGTCTTTAATTTGCTGAGATAAATTCATGTTCATGTTCTTGACAGCGGATACTGCTCTTGCTGGAGCTGCAGACAATCCAGCCTTAAAAGGAATTATTAAAATGTAAATGTTATAAATAACTGCACATAACACATTTTTTAAACTCATTACTGGTTTATAAATTACACCTACCTCTTGGCGCTCCAGTTTATTTTGTTCATCAATGCGTGTGAAAATTTCAGTCATGTTCGTTTCCAGAACCATCCCTCCCATCACCAACTCGTTAAGGATATAATGGACCTTAAATAAATAGAAAAGGTCATAAATTATGTAAGTTTTTCATCCCATCATTGATTAAAATAACACGTTATTGCAGTTTAAAATATTCTTTATGCGTACCTTATCAACATGAAATATTAAATCCAACTCACAGACGTTCTCAAAACATTTATCCAATGTTTCCACGAAAACCTGAATTAAATCTAGAATTCCAAGCTCTGATTCCGAGGAGTCCACGCAGAACACAAAGTACAGGGTAGCATAATGTCGATAAATGAGCTTGTAATCTGCGCCTCCAATCAAACTGACAAAATGTACACATCAATTAGCACACTATATCTATCAAATAACAGTGACAAATCATCAACACGAAAAAGTAATAAATAAAAAATACCTTCCGCCTTCCAAGAAATTGCACACATTGTCATCTCGCTTCGAAACTAAATGGAACGTTTCTTTGATAATTTGTTGCTGCAACTCCTCAGTCTGAAACATAAAAATAACCAAAGGTCTTTAAATCAATTCAACCATTGACTACGTACGAGAAAAGCTAAAACCAATAAAATAATGATGCCTCAAGATTAACTTACAATGTAAGTATAAAATTTACTCAGTCGTGGTTTCCCATGATTGTTGAAAACCAAAATTGCCTTAATCATTGTTGCTGATTGTACTAAGCGGCCTACAACACTATTAGCAAGGAATGTTTGACGTTTCTGCAAAAAAAACACGAAATTACATCCCGATTTTCTCTAACCAATAAAAAACAAATCGCTAATCTAGAATACATAGTTAAACACTCACTTCCACCCACAACTCCGGCACGCCCTAACTATAAATAACTCAAAAACGATAGGACGACTACAAAAGAGCAGAAAAGGATTTTCAGCACATTTGATACAACATTTCTTTTATTATTTCTCCTTTCTCCAAATCTTTTAACCTCAACTGGAACTGGAATGTGTGAGAATCTGCTTTAAAACTTTCAAATAAATACAGATACGTTCACGTTCAGATACGTAGAAAATGTGGAAATTGTACACAAAATTATCGAATTTCTCTACTTCTTTAACAGTTATCTTTTTATGCAAGATACACAGCAAAACTTCAAACTCAGCTACCGGGACAGCGTAAAAATGTAATATTTTTTTAACTTTCCATTATCACATATTCAACATTATTTTACTTGACCAAAACCTCAACAGCTTATAATAATGTTTATGCTCTGTACTGTGTATCAGCACATCTAATTAAATCAGTCATTGCCACACTATACAGTTAAGTACAATTGATCAACAGCTGTGTCATATTTCGCTATTTTAAGCACAAGACAAGCACTAGACTAAGCACACACTTTTGTTGGCTGACAAGTAAGTGCTATGCTCTGCTGTTTATGCTGTTGTACAGCGCTACAATGTAAAAAATCTACTCTGCTCCTGCCATTCAATAAACTTACCATTGGTATAAATCGCTAGTCAGTAAACGCACTAAAATGGGTTTGTCCATTGACCACGTCTTGACACGTTAGCACTTTGCATCCGATTCTCAGCACAAGTTGTGCGTCCAAGTGTGCATTACACCATTTTTACATGTTTCTATTTTTCCTGTAAGGCTGACAATGCATTGCAAATGGCAACAAAGAAGTCTTTGTGAAAGAAGTCTATATAAATATGAAATAGGAATTCAGTGCTAGAGAGGTGCTGGCATACTGTACGTGCATCAGAATGATGGGCTGGATTTGGATTGGAGTTAGACTAAAATATGGTCAAGACTAAGACATTAAATTGCATTGCGTATTGCATTCATGCCTGTTAAAGATAGGTAGAAACAGATGATCATGCAGATTTGTTGTATATTTGAAACAACGCGAGGAAACACAACATGGCCTGGCCTGGTATTCTTATTATGGCTTATAAATATGATGATTGTGATGATGATATCATATGGCAGCAGGCGTTGTTGTTGTTGCGTTGTATTTTCCCCATCGTCAGTGTTTTTGCACACTCAGCTTCGCAGTTTTTCGTTTGAAACAAAAAAAGAAGACACGTAAAAATGGAACAGTGAGGAAAATTAAATGGTGTAATTAGTTCAATGATAACTGTACACTCTATCCAAGCTGCTGCTACCAAGAAATATATTTTGCACGGAGAATTTAATATTTGTAATTAATTGGAGTAGAATAGATAGAAAAAAAGACAAAGAATAATTTTGATAAAAATTAGCTATTTTTTATGCAATATATTTTAAGGTTAAGTGTAGGAATATAGTGTGCAGTGAGAATATTGGATTTTACTAATGGTGTAATCATGTGTTTATGGGATTAGATTTAGATGTACTTTTTATTATGATAATTATCTATTTTACGTGGGGAGCCAAGAAAACTAGTTTTCAAGAGTAACGAGAGTTTATTAAGATATATAGTACAATGACCAGTATCAACAGCATCAGATTTAATCAGGATAAAAGTGAGTTTTATTTTAATAATATTATGTACACATTTGATGGGTTTAAAAATCATGTATAGTTAGTTGCATGTTGATTCAAATATTAAGGTAAAAATGATAACATATTCATGTTTTGTTTTGCTTTTCTAGGCTGTTTTCACTGTTGTTTAGATAATGGATTACGTATTTACAATGTTGAACCTCTGGTTGAAAAAGTCCACTTTGGTAAACTCCTATATATTTCATTTAAAAAATTAAAAGAATCTGAAAAAAATAGTTAGTTTGGATACAAAATAAGACCTGTCTTACAAGTAGCTCTGATGTGGTTTCTAATTGTTTTCAGATGAAAAGTTCCTGGGCAGCGTTGGGTACTGTGAAATGGTGTACCGTTGCAATTTATTTGCAATTGTGAGTGGTGGAAATCGACCAAAATATGCAGACAACACAGTACTGGTTTACGACGACATTAAAAAACGATCCGTGCTTGAATTCACTTTCACACAACCCGTGCTCTCGATCCGTTGCAGACGGGATCGTTTGGTGGCGATTTTGAAAACCAAAATTCATATATTTTCGTTTCCTAATAATCCGCAAAAGTTGTTTACTATCGAAACTAGGCCAAATCCCGCTGGTTTGTGTGAGCTTTCACCAGGGCAACACAATTTGCTGGTCTTCCCAGGTTTCCGCGATGGATCTATACAGATTGTTGTATGTTTTTTTATAGCTGAACAGAATTGATTAAACTATAGTATTTATTGGAGAGAAGTTTATTTATATGATGTCTGTACCTTAAAAAATTTCAGAACTTATCTACTACTGAAGCGTCAGTTTCTAGCAGCCCAGTAACAATCAATGCTCATCAAGGTGAAATTGCTTGCCTTTCCATTAATCAGTCAGGTAGCATGATTGCCACGGCTTCTGACAAAGGAACCCTGATTCGCGTGTGGGACTCTCAGAAAAGAGCATTGCTCAATGAACTCCGTAGAGGCTCAGATCCTGCCACCCTCTACTGTATTAACTTTAGTCTGGATTCAGATTTCCTATGCTGCTCCAGTGACAAAGGAACCATTCACATTTTTGCTATTAAGGATTCGCACTTGAATCGCCGTTCTACGTAAGTAGTTTCGTATTTATTTCCACACATAGCAAAACATGTTCATTGTGCTTTATAAACATGTTCCTTTGTCTTTGAAATGTTTAGATTTTCAAAAATGGGGTTCTTGGGCAACTACATCGAATCCCAATGGGCTCTTGCCAATTTTACAGTGCCACCTGAATGTGCCTGCATTTGTGCTTTTGCGTCACACAGTTCTGTTGTTGGTAAGACAACTCAATAGTTGATGAATGTCTATGAAGGAGAGTATTTTACTGATCAATTTAAAATGTTGTTTTTTAAACAGCGATTTGCATGGACGGAACCTTTCACAAATACGTTTTTAACTCAGACGGCCAATGTAGCAGGTTGTCATTTGACGTCTTTCTGGATGTTTGTGGTGATGAAGACTTTTAGATAAGTAGTAAGTAGAAATGTTTCTTACAAATTAATTTCATATCGTCAATATAGCACAGTACTACGCATTATTTCTACCCCGGCGAATACCTATTGTACGTAGAGAGTAGAATACTGACTACGAATGTCGAAGATATTTTTAACAGCTATTTATTGATTTTGAGTTCTTCTCTCGTTACACCATTTTGCAATTATGGTTAACAATTACGTTAAATATAATTAAGCGATACTGTAGGGAAAATTATGCAAGCGGCCGATACTAGAAATACTTTGATATAAAATTTATCGTTATGCCGTAAAGGATACTTTCAAAATATTATTGGAATTATAACTTAATTAAGATTTTATAAATCGGCCTGTATACGTATCGATAGTTTAATGAATACGGCCAACGCCACACACTTCCGAGAGGCATAACTTATCTATTGCTACTGCTTTAAAAATAAACCTTTTTGCTATGAAGTTTTGTAGCGATAACTACTAATATGAATTGCAAGGTGTTAGAATATTTTTCATGAAATTGGTAGATCATAGACATGATTATAACGATGAGAAGTATAAAAAAAGGGAATGAAACAAATAAATATTTTACCAAACTAATTATAATAAGTAATCTTGGTAGTGTCGTTACCGTAAATGTGATATGTTTTTGGATATTTTTCGCAGTGCAATTTATATTGCTGACGAGCTTTTTGAAGAATAATGTACTGTTTTTCTAAAGTTAGCTTATATCCATGTTTTTTTGTGGATTTTGCATGTGTAAACCTTAATTAATTTTAGTATAGAATATTAACTCCTTCATTTAAATAAACTCATTTGCTGTCGCATTAAGAAAGCGTAAATATTAAGAATTGTAGTATGACAACGCAAAAATATACAACGTGGAATTAATTAGATGTGAAATATATATTAAGATTTTAAAATGCACAGTTCATCAAATCAATTGCCTTTTTCAACTCTACGAAGGCAATATATATGAACGATTACTTGATGATAGCGTTTTTGAAGTAATTAATGTACATAATTTGGTACTCTTCGTCTTATCGAGAAAGATGAACTTTATTCTTACGTATTGACCTGAGAGTTAAAGAAGTAACAATATAGAATCAATACATAAGTATCAACTTCGGTGTTGTCTAGCGTATTTGATCAATTTTAAGTATATCTGTTGTTAAATATGCGTTTGGATGTTATCTAGATTTAAATACGAATATTTGTACTTTTGATATACTAAACGGAAAAATTTCTTATGTCACGTCTTTCTCCCACAAAAAAAAAGTTGCTTATTTCTAAGACCAAAATATACTTTGTAGATTTTAATATGTACGTTACTACGTGAAATATTGTTTCCTTCTAAATACTTTATCGTTATATTTGAAATATCTTTTGAATAAAGTCGTAATTTTAAAGAAATGTGTGAGATTAAAACTGAAATTGGAAAAATTACTGGCTGGTATGCTAAGATAAGTGTTGTCTTTAAAGGATTACAATTTTCATATATTTATTTCATGAAAATATACATTTTAAGGTCACTACAATTTTTCACCTTTGTCAAGCTTTTTCTGCTGCAAGAAGTTGATAAAACTCGTCTACATCTTTGAGATAATAATCAGGTACACACAATTTTTCAGTAGGATCTTCTGATTTCTCCCAACGGTGCATGGTCTCCAAGTCAGTGACTCCCGTGAGCACTAAAAGTGTCTGTAAACCACATCTTTTACCGAAAAGTATGTCCGTATTACCCCTATAAGAAAGGCATTTTCAGAATTAAAACATATCTTTGACTTAAAATCCTACAAAAAGGTTGCCTTACTCACCTGTCTCCAACCATCAGAACACGTTCAGGTTTCAGATTATGTTGCTTACTGACCAGTTCATAAGGAAAGGGTTCGGGCTTTCCCATTATCACCGGTTCCCGACCAGCCGCCGTTTTCACTGCAGTAACAAATGTCCCTGTACCTGTGTAGGAGTTTAATCGGTTTAATATTTACTCTAGAACACACGGATGTAGCGTGTATGGAAAAGTAAATTGTACCCGGGTAAATCAGTTCTTTTGCTCCTGGAAACTGCTCGTCAGTATTTGTAGCAATGAAAAGACACTTTTCATTTTTCAAATATGATGCTGCCTTGAGAACTTTTTTGTAGCTGAAATGATGGTCAAAGCCAACAACTACAGCTCCAACATTTGGGTCCAACTCGATGTTATCAAAATCCGATTGATTCCAGCGTTCATTCGTTGGATCACACACATCGGGCTGTTATAATTTAAACGAAAATCATTACAGAGCTCGCTCAACCCCTCAACATGCTTTAAATGAATCATAAAATTTGATGGTGTACCCCAATAGGCAAACACTGGATTCCTACAGTTTGCAGTTCATGCACAACTCCAAGAGGGCCGACTAAATACACCATTTTGTTAAATTTCAATTCTTGTAGATACAATGCCGTTAAGTAAGCAGTTCCAACTATTTCTTCCTATGAATAAAATTAAATATCATTGTCAACTTTTCCTTTTAATTTATAATAAGCATAAAAATGAAGTAACTTACTACTGTCGCTTCAAACCCTAATTTATTGAACTTCTCCAGAAATTCTGCCCTAGTACGATTGCTATTGTTCGTAATAAAGAAAACCTTCTTCCCCAAGGATCTCAGCTTGATGACAAGTTGTTGGGCATTTTTAAAAGGATCCATCCCACGCCATAGTACACCTAATACCGGTGGGCGAAACAGATTCAACTATTAAATACCAGCACTGCATGAAATCAAGAACATCAATTGGATCCTCTTTTGCCAATGTCTCTTTCTGTTCAATGAGATCGTGTCACTTTAAATTGCCTACTAATTTACCATCACAATCAAACATGACTGCGTCAATGTTATCCAGTAAAGACGTCAACTTTTGACCGCCAATACCGGATAACAAGGTTGCAGGAACGGTTTCGGAACCAGTTGAGCCCATCCTGAAGTTTAGCGTTGTTGGAGAATGAAAGTTAGTTTTAACTGAATCAAAACTTTTACCAACGGCAGCAAACCCGGAATAATTGTTGGGAGAACAATAATAACTACACAAGTCGGGTACACCGGTTAAACTTTTAATATGAGTAGTCACTTTGGCATTTATATTAGGTAAGCGAAAAGGGTAGAGTATGGAAATTGTTGCCCTGCCTAAACATGAAAACATTTATAGAAAGGAATCTGCGGACGAAGACGAGAGTTGTGCTAAATAAATCAGTGTAACTACTTACTAACTAACAAACTTTGATTTATATTTTGTGACGTGACGATTGACGTAAGTCAGCCAGCCAACACACACAGTATGCAGAAAGAGTGAGCTACTCGGAAAAGTACTTTTATATGTGATGTAAGTATCAAGCAGAGAAAAGAATCCACATGAAAATCATCTGCTTAACACATGTATGCGTTTCTTTTCTTACATCTTATCCCACCACCATACATTGGCTTCGCATTCGCAGAATAACTCCAGCAGCACTACCACGTCTACGAACGACCCCTAATTTCAACACTCTAGTTAACTACAACAAGCTCTTTGTTGTAACTTTTTTTATAAAGCCGTAGTCATGTTACTTTTTTATTCTTAGTTATGAAAAAGGTGTTGTGAAGATGCTTTCACTTTTCACCAATGGACCAAATTTTATGGACGAATGAGGTGCATTTTCGATTAAGTTTTAATGAAAAGTTGTAGTTGTGGAGGTTTATGCTATAATTAGGCTATCTATGCATGGAATTATGCTTGTAAACACTTGCACCTGTTTTAATGATTTGATAATTAACTACCAAAAGTCAAAACTATTCGATACATATGTATATACACGTTTTGGACACACAAAAACAAAGTTCTATGTCTGTTTACTGATGCAATGATGCAAATAAACTCAAAACATAATTGTCTTGTAAAACAGTGTTGAATGTAGTATCAAAATTCACATTTTATTATATAGAGAAAGTAATTTAATTGTACAATACAAAAAATTTCGCATTTATTAAATGAATTATGCTTTATTAGGATGACACAATTCTACTACCCAATGTAGAATGGAGTTTTGTACACAAAATAAAGAGCTCGCGTTTCAACAACGCCTAGCTGAAAATTAAAATAACACATTTTAAGTAAATCAATTGTAAAAGCAGTTTGCTAAAACTTTGACGCATTATAATTCATACTTTCAAACTCACAACCCAGTTGATTTCAAAAAAGTTACGTGGTCAACCGTCACGTAAGAAGGTTAATACATAAGAGACTCACAACGAACAAGTATAATGTTGGAAGAGTTAGGGATAAACTTATTGGAATAAAATAAGTCATCAGCATTTTTATGGCATATATGTACATAACACTACCATAGTACTACATTTTGTTTAAAAACTAATAGACATAGCAATCACGACTATAATGTTCCAACTAAACATTTAAAGTTAGTCACTTTCTCCAAATTAATTCCAATTGACTTTCAACCTTTGAACAATCATTCAATTCTTAATTTCATAAGGTTGTGTAGGAATGACACATAATACTATACTAACCGGAAGATACAATTACAATTGGTGAAGGTACGACTGACTATATAATGAATTTGACATGACCGGACACTAATTATAAATTTCTAAAAATTATGTACATCATTAACAGATCTTTTATCAATAGATAAGTTTTATTTTGTATAATATCAATGACGGCAATTTGCTTCGCAGAATCACTTTGCTTTCCTGTCCCGATGAGGAATAACATATCGTTGGGCTACTTTCAAAGCCGGAGAATATCCTGACTGGTAAGATGAGTCTTCAAACAACACTTCGTACTCATCATTATGAGTGATTGGTGGTGCACTTACAACAGCTTTGTAGAAGCAAGTTGTTTGAGGATACAGGGCCATGACTGTAAAAACAATATTTTATTTTATATTTTATATAAACTTGCTTAGAAGGGAAATCAGCCATTTTAATGCTACAAATAAATAACTACTCATTTTTAATCTTACCAATGCTGTTGACGCCGAATAAAGCATCTGGATCAGTTTCCGGATTGGCTCTCATCAATGGAAGTGGAATGACACGCCGGCGACTGAGAACAATCTTTTCCTTTTGTTCTTCATCAATATCGTCCAAGTCATACTTACTGTGCTGCGTATTGTAATTAAGCACTTCTGCCAGGATCCAGTTATCATCCCCTTCAGGAGAACGCTGAAGAGCGGCTACCATGTCGCCAACTTTGGCGACATAATTTGCATCCGCTGGAATAGCGCCACACAGGTGAGGTGGCTTCTCCCCAGGCTTCCCAATCCACAATGGTAGAGTTTGGGCCGAGGTTTGTAAAGCTTTCATCAACGCACCACGCCGGATAGTTTCTTTGTTGGAATGTCTCACTTGGATTCGTCGCTCGTTGATAATTGCCCTTATCTCATAGATTTTCTCCAGCGCTTTTCTGATAACTTGTTCTTCACTTTCTGCCTCCGTTAGCGCAGTCGAGTACAATGATTTTAGCTTTAAAAGAAAGTGTAATAACAATATAATAAGGTATTGTTTAAATTATCTTTCATAAATATGTTGTCATAAAAGCTGGATAGTGTAAACACGCTTTGTACCTTGCCTTGATGAACTTTACTATCATCATACTTCTCATGAAGTTTGTTGATGGCATCGATGGTACCCGAATTCTTTTGATGTTCAGCTCCAAGCTCATTGGAAACAATGCCATGGACCTTTCGAAGACGCTCCTGTTCAATTAAAAATTGCAAATAATAGAAATCAACAATGTCAAAAATTGTCACCAAAACACAACTATCAACTGTTATTTCTAAATTACCTGAACCTGTGCCACATATTCCGCGTTCGGATTCATGGTCATGGTGATGGTGACACCTTAATTTTAGTTTCAGAGAGTAAAACTGGTGCTGGCAGTAATCGTTTTTAAGCATAAGAATATATTATTCACTGTCACATTAGTTTTCACATGGAAAATGTCAAAAACCTTTTGTTAGTTTTGAAACAATTATCTAAACAAATATCATCCACTACCCGCATCAGCTCATGTGGATGCACTGCTATAATACAATACAGCATACAGCTGACCATATTTTCCACTTTTTGTACCTACTTATCATAACATCAACGTGAATCGTGTATGCGGCATGCGCACAACACAATATAAGTGGGTGTCGTTTTATGTAAGTGGTGGTGTGGTGGTGATATGATGCAAAAGTTGGTAAAATGAAGCCCGAGTTTTGGAATACATCTGAACGCAATTATCATCCCTATAGTTGGTCAGCTGTTGGTGGTGTGATCATGTAGTGCTGTGTTGCTTCACCCGTGAAATGTTTCTTTCACCACGTGTGGTGTAAATTGTTAGCATATTTATAATAAATTTGAATAAATATAATAAAGGGACAAAATGTATCGAAATAAAATGTTGATTGGTGCATATTATTTACGACAATCTGGTAGAATTTTTAATTTGGGTGTTAAGTCGAATTGGTATGATGCAGTGGCGGGGAAATGTGGGTCTAGGGGAATTCAGTTATCAGCACTGATGAATGGTATGTGTTAATAGTTTTCACAGTTTGTAGTTAATTTGTGTGGAATAACTAAAAACGGCTATGTTATAATCGTTTTGTAGATACCCATCGTGTGAACATGCCTTCGCTATCACCAACAATGGCTGAGGGCACTATTGTGAAATGGATGAAGAAGGAAGGAGATCCAGTTGCTGCTGGCGATGTACTGTGTGAAATCCAAACTGATAAAGCGGTTGTGTCAATGGAATTCGATGACGATGCTATTATGGCTAAAATATTGGTAGGCTTCTTTACTAGTCTAATTTCGGAATAATACTCAGGTTATACAAGGAAGTTTAATTTGAATTCTCATAATATTGCATTGAAAATAGGTTCCTGAAAATACTGCAGATGTTAAAGTTGGAACATTAATAGCTTTGGTAGTAGATGAAGGGGATGATTGGAAAAGTGTGGAGGTTCCAGCGGATGCTGGAGCTCCTCCGGCCTCATCAAGCAGTGAAACAAGTCAGCCACCATCAAGTATATCAACACCTGCTCCTTCATCTGCACCCGTAACAACTTCCCACGGTAGTGATCGTCTTTTAGGCCCAGCAGTTAAAAATTATTTAAGAAAGTATGGCTTAAACTCTAGTAATGTCCCTGCAAGTGGGCCTCACGGGACGGTTACTAAAGGGGACGTACTTAGTCATGTGCTGGCGAACCAAATTGAACCAGTGGCTTTAGGTATGACTTTAATATATGTAACATGATGCATAAAAACTTACATACATGAAAATATAAGCGTATGATGAACGAAGTAAAAATATTGTAATGAACTTTACAGATTCTCCTCCACCATCGTCATCGTCAAAAACATCGAAACCATCCAAACCTAAAGGCACAACTGGACCTGCTTCATTTGTTGACCTTGAAATTACCAATATGCGAAGGACAATAGCTAAACGTTTGCTTCAATCTAAGGTTAGGAGTTAGGACAGTTTGCGTAAGTTAAAAGCAAATTAGCGGAAAGGTATTAACAAAAGATTAAACTTCGTTTTTCAGTCCACCATACCACACGCGTATGGCACCGCCCAGTGTAATATGAAGAATTTGATTACGTTCCGTAAAGCATTAACATCATCTGGTTTGAAAGTATCAGTAAATGATCTTCTCATAAAGTGTGTTGGAAATGCATTGGCTTTAAATCCAGCGGTGAACTGTGTTTGGGAAGGATCTGATGTAGGTTGCGTAGCAAAAATAAATCATAAATTCTTTCACGGGATCTATCATTAGTTAAAAATCTTTATAATTGAAAATATTTTTTCCCAGCTAAAGCAGCAAAGTCAGATTGACATATCAGTCGCTGTTGCCACCCCTAATGGTTTAATTACTCCAATCGTACACAACGTACCTGGAAAGGACGTTGTGTCAATTTCAGAGGTAGTAAAAGCCTTAGCTGCCAAAGCAAAAGATGGGAAATTGCAACCTCATGAGTTCATGGGTGGTACGTTCAGCATCTCCAACTTGGGAATGTTCGGTATACATAGCTTTAGTGCAATCATAAACCCACCCCAGTGTGCTATTCTGGCTGTTGGTGGAACATCCGTGGAACTAGGTAAACTATTACCGTGGAAGTTTTCAATCGAATTAATTACTAAATGGAACCCAATCTTATATTTTAAATTCATGTTTTACAGGTGAAGATGGACAACCATTGTCAACATCGAAACTAATGCTATCTTACGATGCCAGTGCTATTATGGAAGATGAGGCCATGAAGTTTTTAGCGGTTTTAAGAAATGAAGTAGAAAATGTTAATGAAATTTCGATGGGAATTTTTAATGTAGAAGAAAGGAGTGCACAAAATTGAAATTGAAAAACTGTTGTAATCTCTCTACACAATTTCCGTAGTAGTAATTTATTGGTATAAATAAATAAATATATATCTATACGTATATAAGTAAATCTAACGAAATGCATATATTAGAAAAGTCGTTTGTATGCGACATATAAAGCACAAAACCCGAAGAATATAAAGCCTAACCATATGGAAATTTTGTCGGTGGATGCACGGCGCCCATACTTTTGAAGAAGAGATCGGGCAGATGATACCATGTAGCCTTGAGTACCTAGCTCCTCGTCGTTCTTCTGAATTGATTGCGATGATGTGGCTACAGATTGCAATTTAAAAAAATACATCATCTACTTGGTGTCTAATTTAATTTAATGTAAGTGGGTAGGGGATGTAAATATAACAACTGCATATTACCTAATGAGCCAAGCGTTCCCGAACTGGCCTGAATAGTCTCCAATAAAATTCTTTTGGAATTCATCAAGCGTTCAGTAGAATCAGAAATCATTTCCTCAGCATCTCGCTGTGTCCTGTACAGATAACAATTTATAAAACAACAATCATTAAAAAATGCAAGGAATATTTTTTTTAAAATCTTGTACAGAACTACTATAATACCTAGCCAGGCGATCGAATGGGCTCCATTCATTCAGCAATTCCTTCCTTTCTCGAATAGTCAATGCAACTTGCAACTCCTTCTTACAAGTTTTGATCATTTTAAGAAGTCTACAAATACAATTTTACATTTTTTATACATTGTCTGCTTTGAGTGACATATAAGTTAAGTTATTATATTCAAAGATAATAGTAGCATAACTTACTCATTTAGAGCACCTTCACGTGACTTGATTTGATTAACAACCCTTGGGCTGACAGCAACATCGTTCGCTCGACGAGTAGCAGTTTCATCAATGTAGTTTTGCAACTGAACAGCAATTTTGTTTACTTCGATAATAGTCTTTTCAATTTGGCTCTCCGTGTCAAGTAAGTTAACGGTCGTATCCTTGTCATTCTTCAATCGATTGATAGCCTGCGAAGTAGAAATGATTGGATAAAGTATTAAAGTATGAGCACGTATTTAACAATAGTCAGTTAATCAATATAAATCTTTATACATAAATTACACGTACAAATTGAACTTCTGATAGAAATTCCTTGGCTTTCTGGATAATTTTATCAAACTGAGTGTCAGGGCTGTGCAATACTTCAGTATAGTAAACTGGAGGAGAACCTTTGCCGAAGTTCAAGTCCTTGAGTTCTTGGAACGCAGCAGAAATGGGATTTGGAGAGGATATCTGTCCGTCCTTATTTCCGTTTCTGGCTGATCTAGGTGTTCCGAACGAAGATGATGATTTGTTACTGCGCGGGGTTAATAAGTCATCTCCGTCACTGCTTTGACTATTATCACTTCCTGCAATGGGCCCATCAAACAATCGTCTCCGAGGGAGATGTCTAGCCTGTGATTGTAAAATAAAATGTAATTTAATACAGAGTTAACTTAAAGTTAATCAAATTTAAAAAATAATAACACATAATCAAAATCTTACCATGACTCCACCAAATTGAAGTTACCACAAAACAGTTTTGTTTTATTGAATATCCCAGACAAGTACCTAATGGAATTGATCAAAATAGAACAAAAGGTAGGCAATTGGTTTACAAGTTAACAACCAGTTAAATGACTAATATTAAAATTTAAAAACTCGCTTAAATAATAAAAACTGGAGACAATAATAATGAGGATACATAAATATCATTAATTGTAACTGTAACTGTATTACCTATTAAAGCTGTTGACTCTGACTAATATTGTTCCTCTACAATGACTACGACAATTTACGACGGTCACAATTAGTAGTTTTGATATGTCTAAAATCCAATAGTTTCAGTAGAGAAAGTAAAACTAAATGATGATATGATTAATATGATATGTTACCCTGCCAATTCACAGCAGAATTTCAAATTCTGAAGATGAAAGTTGCAAAAAAGTTCATGAAAGTACATGTACTTGTACACGTAAGGAATAGTATTTGTATGCTACTGTGTCTTTTTGTTATTATACTAGACCATTAAAAACTATTTCAATTCAGAATTTCAAATACTTTACTCCCGCGTCATTGATGTGATGCTTTGCCAAATAACCGATAGAGAGTGGTACACGTTGTGTAGAGCTTTGTTGTTTGAGCTTGTTTGTTGCTTCCCATATCTCAGCCCTCAGCGTTGTTGTGCTGTGCTTGACTAGTGAATTGACTAACTGTTTTCTGCCATTCACTTCACTTACAATTACAACAACTAGAACAAAAAAACGAATGAGTAAACTCAACGTTTTAGAAATCGGATTTAAGATGAATGATGATATAATGATGATGATAGAATTTTCAGTTTGCAGCTCAAAAACTAAAACGTTTAAAAGGGCGACGGAAAATTAATTTCAAAAAGATGATTTTCTCCTCCATTATGTTCACATACTTTTTCTTATTTTCCCTTAAAAGTTTACATCCTAGGAACAAACGAACGGTAACAGTGCATTAATCTTGTATGTTGTCTCTACTATTACGTAGCTGAAGCGAAGCACGTACTAACGTTTTTGTCTGTTTGTCGGTCTGTAGTCATGATAATTCAAAAACGCGTTAAACTATTTCGCACGAACTTGGCACGTAGGTCACTATAGCCAAGGAAAAAACCCTGTTGATTTTCAGCCCCCTGCCCCTGTGTCAAACCCCCAGAGGCCAAAAGTCGAAAATCGTCAATATGTTTATGGCGTATATATGAACAGCGCAATCAAGAGATCTCATCTGAGTTTGGCCATATTGACATGAATCGATTGTACTTGTCACTGACATGTACACAATAACATGTTACACAGAGAACATATTGTGTTTACAAAAGTGTTTTCTCTTTCAGCAAGTAAAACAAAAATCATATGTTACTTTATATCTTTTGGGTCATAAACGGGGGTCAAAGTTGGCAACATAAAACAGATCATGATTTGATAGTTATGCGTTGATCAATTTCACCTAAATTTGACCGGCAACGTATTTACCGATTTTCTACCGCTAATGGTAAACCCCAAGGTCAGACTGGGGTCGTCACTGTGCACCCTTATATATGTATACCCTTCTATGTTCCTTAGTCATTTGATATATATCATTCCAAAGCATTTTTCACTGTTGAAATGTCTACCACAATGATAATCATTTTCGTTATTATACGCCACATTGTTTCAGCTACGTCGTTATGATCGCTATTACAGTGGGTTTATTTTTTAATGCTTTAAAAAGTTACTCAAACGTTTAAGCTATTTATTATGTGTTATAAATATTTTTTTTAATGAAACGCTAAACGCCTCTAGGTTGCCATTGCAACTGTAAACCCAATGCACATTTATATTACCCTACAATTTATTGTGACTATTACTCAATTGTATTTATTACAATCGTGTATACGCATACTTCAGCTTATACATGCTAATTGAATGCATGAATAGCTCAAGACAATATTTATTTTCTTCTGCTTTTAATAAGAAAATTTTCAAAAAATCCAAGTCCACTGATGATTTCATTTTTTGTTTTTGTTCATCACACCACATCGTGCCAGCTAATTGATTACTGTCATTAGACTTAGGTATTGAACAATTTAAATACTTGTCGCACAGGTAATCGTGTTTTATGATGGCATAGGACATAGGGTTACATTTTTACTACATCATGAAAGACCAACATTTCATAGTAAAGCTTATTAGGTAAACAAGGTTTGCTGCTTTCGTAAAAATTAACTTTGCATATTAATGACTTATCAAGAGTCTATTATTGGGTGCCTGCTGGTCTGCTAAGTGATATTTTGTGCAGTTTTTCAGTAGCCACAAGCAAATTAATGCTTTTGTTTATCAGCCAATTCGCGTCATGTCTGTTCATAAAAGTTGGGAAAAATTTCGTCTCACTTTTCGTTAAAAAAATTTATAGTTGATGATGATAAATTGATAACTATAGTCAAGGGTCAAGTCCACATTCATTTTCGTCCTTCCAGGCTCAAATATTGTAATCGTTGGACACCCTTTTGAAATATAGAACAAAACTACACAATGGTCTTTTTTCATGTTGCTCAATTTGGATTTCTTCTTCTGTTCATTATTCCAAATGTGCGAACTGTACATATAACATTAATATTGCGTTTTTTTTGGGATTTTTGCAGTCAGTCGGTACTCTTGCGACAAGAACAAAAGCAGTTTGAATGATTTAATGAACCATGTGACATAAACAAGTTGACCATTATATAGTCGAATAACAAGTGATTTCGATTTGTAAGAAAGCTAATGAAAATTAATAGTTGCTCGTGCAAAACTCCTTTTTTCCAGTTAATCACGTTCACAACCACGAGTCTTCTTTCTTGTGCTGCTCACCCAACTGCAAACATTGATCTTTTTCACATTCAAGTGATTTACTTACTTATCTTTGAATCAAGCTAGTTGGCATTCGTGCTGCATGGTTTTGTTGAACTTGACTTACGTCATGTCTATTTTTGAAGGGTAAAGAGACAGAAAAGACATTTAAAAAAAGAACTTTTATTGTTATTGGCTACCCAATAATTTTTCAAAAGCATTTAATGTACATTATTTAACACTAACGTCTTCATATTCACGATTTTCATCCATAAATCTTAATTAAATGTTGTGAAAAGATCAACCACATAAATCTAAGAAAAACGTTATATAAATTTAATTCATAATTCTAGGGACGCGATGCCACTCCAGTATCTTTTAAATTGGTTGCGCATCTCATCAAAACAATATTGCCTAAGGGTTGGTAAATGGAAGGGTTGATAATGGGATTGATGGGAAATACTTCATTGTGTATACTGGTTGGCACACGGTTCAGGAAAAAATTTCTATAATTTCAAATGTTGAATGTAAAGATGAAACATTAATCTTTGGAGGGTTGCGGAGTAACGTACAGGAAATGCGGGTGAACCATCAGGTTATGTGTGAACAAGCACACTTACTTTGTATTAGGTAGGTGCTAATAAGAGAAGAATTTTATTACACGCCTTACATCTGCTCAAAAAAACAATCTTTGTCTTCCCTCCTTATAGACAAAGTTCAATTATTTTTATTACTCACTAAAACCACATTGTTTATAATATTTGAATGTTTTGTTGTCAGAAATGTATGATACACAGAAACATTTTTGTCACTGGAATCCAAGAACAAGAGGAGCATTTTGTGCAAACAAAGTATCCATCCACCCGCTAAACTTTCGAACTTAAGACTATGCTTTTGGTGAACCTAAGTGTGAACCTTTTATTTTGAAAAACTGAGTTATGCTAAAGTTCGAATTTCCGCGGTCGTACAATGTCAGGCTATAAAATATTGTTTAGAAAGTTGGATACCTGCCGGTGAAACTGCGAGTTGATTAAATGAATCGCTTTTGGTGGAAAGGGGCCATATGTATTGTATAAGCGTGCCTATATGGTTACTGCTACACAACTAACATCATAAAATATGGTCTTCTATTACTTACGTAGAGTTTAATTAGTACAATTTATGCTTTAAGTGTCGTACGGTATGGATGGTTGCAATAAAAGGAGTAGGAAACAACGGTTTATGTATATATATGTATACATATAGACTTGGGCACCTAAAGCTCAGAAGCAGGAAGCAATTTTTCAATTTCAAATCTTACAAAATTCAAAAGATTTTGAATTCAACATGTTGCGTTTGCTTACGAAGCTGTAACAATAAACTGATCATCAACCTGTCTGTTTTAAAATTTGTTGTTTATTGTTAGCATAATGTGAACGGATGAAAGAGGAAATTAATTTTCTCTTCTCCCCTTTTTGGATTTTTTTCAATGGTGTTTACTGCAACCAGGAAAAAATTGCCTCTTTCTATTTGTTAACTTTTAAACACTTTGAACTGTTAAAAAGTAATGTGTGAGGCTATTATGTGGGAAGGTATTAAACAGCCACTGTGGGACTGGGTGGTGGTTGGTGGTCTTCTTTTTTTCTCCTTTCGTAGTTTGTTACACTCGCACGAATACAAAAATGCCTTCCAAAAATATTAATTTACTGAAGAAACATAATTATGTTTTCTTCCTCTATTGGTAGCAACACCCTTTTGAAAACTCAATTGTAAAACTATTTAAAACAATGTGTTCAGAAGTTAAATGTTGATTGTTGCTAATAGAAAAATGTTTTTGAGAATCAACCAAAAGTTGTATGGGGCTTTACGATACAGATGCCACAATCTCTTTCTCCGTATGCATTTAAGCTAAATAAATCAAATGGATGTCTCATTGTCAGTATTTCTGAATCTCGAACACTAACAACAAGCTTGTAATACAATCCCTGGATTGCAATAGTATATCCATAAGAGTCTATGAAGTGCATAGGTTAAACACTGCGCATCTGAAGGCTAACCTGACAATTGGTGTAAAAACTAGACCTGATGTTCCATAAAATAAGTGGAATTTTATTTGAGTACAATTTGATGTGACTAGACCTCCTGGTTTATTTTGATACAAACTTATCAGCCGTATCATGAACGACGCAAAAAAGGCAGACATCAAAACGACCGCCTTTTGGTCGTTCTAAAAGTATACTGATAAATTAATTGTCTGTGAGTTTTTAGTATAAGCAATTGTGCGTATTGCATAATTGATAATAGTCACTTCGTCGCTGTCAAGCTTACAATGTGTGTACGCTATTGAAGTCAGTTACTTAATGGAATAATGAACACGCATTTTTAAAAATTGTGAAATTATCAGCCAGTAGTTCTTAAAAGTTTTATTAGCGGAAGCCGACAGCTTCCTTTAAAACTAATACATATCAGTCGGATCGCCCGTGTTTGATGAATAATGGGTCAAGTGAGAAGTGAGATTTTTTGAAAGGTTCTGATAAATACTTTTAACATAGTAAACAACAACACGTTAAGCACATCATCATGACAAGGTACAGCAACAGTACGAGTATCACTTAAATTTGATCTTCAAATTGGTCTTGTTTAAACGTTGCTCGGTGCTGATTTTTTTTCTAAAGTGCTGAGTGTGGAAAACTGGTCCACCTTGCCTGTGGTTCCGCTTTAACAACATTCTGATGAAACCCAATGTAATTAATTTAAATTAATTAAGTGTAAAGCTGAAAGCAGGTTGGCTCTTCAAGTCTATCAGTTCATTTACGATAAATTAGTTGACCACATTTCATATAATATTTTATATTATACAACGTTTAAAAGACCATTATATTCTGACTTTAATGCTGCTGCTGCAGACTTAAAATGATAGTTGATAGTAACTCAAACAAACCGCATGATTTTTCCCCGTATACATTACAGCGTTCAGCAGACATAATGGATTGCATAAACATTTGTAGCTTGCCTTTTAATTGTTCCTCTGGATTTTATACAGTTTTATATAATCATGCTCTGTGGTCAAAGGTATGCTATGCATTTAAAATTTATATATTTATAGCACTTAGGAAAGGGTGTTCAATATTAAAATCTATAACAGTTTTCTTAATATGATTGCAAATAAAGTCAAATCGTTAGCCAAACTGATTTGTAAAAACGATAATTTCAAAAGATTTAAATGAACTGTCATTTAGTACAAATCGTGTGGGAGGAAGTTACTTTTACTTTTTACGATTGTAAAAGAATTATTTTAGGTGATAGTTAAATACTGAAAATCCATTTTCACATCCAGAGTTCATGTTTAGTTGTTGCAAGACTCAATTATTTCTAACAAGCAGTTTCTCGCTAACGGGTCAACCCAATGTACTGAGCCGACAGTCCTATAAATGGTTTTCTTTAACCGCGTTTTCTCATAATGTAAGCATTTGTCAAAAAAAAAAAATCAACCGTGCTATTATGAGTCATGAGGATGTATTATGTTTGTACATAAAGATACATTTGTATAAATTTATATGCCAAGTGCTCGATTATATTTGTAAGCAAGCATTTATATATTTTCTAGCTTACTAACTACCGAAAGCGATATAATCGCGTAAGAGGTACTTAATGAGATTACAATCCTGTCTGTTGGTGTGGCTGTGGACACGATTTCTTTGCAGACGCCTTACGAATTGACGCCAAATTGGGTACACAAGGTTTTCCTTGGGGTCCCGTTCATTTAAGACCCGGAGACCCATTGTGACCCGAGATATGAGGGTTACAAGGTCACATGCATTTCAAATGGCTGAAAATATCGTCGATTAAATGCTGATCAAAATGAAATGATTTTGAGACCCGTAGACACATCGTGACCCGAGATATGGGGGTCACAGTCACAAGGTCACATGCATTTTAAATGGCAAATTTTTTACCGTCGATTCTGATACAGAATCGATAGCTGATCACAGATCACATACTATATACATACATACATGTGCATACATATTCATTATACATACCTACATATTATTCACATTTGTCGGTAGTTATCACTATGGGTTTACACCCTTCTCGTTATATTTTTCTGTGTCATCTGTAGACTCTTCTCTTTACAATTATTTAGCTTCGTGATTATTGATGTAAAATAAAAAGCTTTCATGTAAAACAGGAAAGATGAAATACTCTTTAGAGTTTAGCGAATGGACTGAAATTTAACTCTGAATTTTTTTTGACTGACGGTTCATCATCATGGTCCAAGTTTAACTGGCGTTATCTTGTATGAACATGAGCTTAGTTTAGAAGTTTATGCGTGACTATATTAAGCGTAAAGACTTGAAATTACAATTATATGTTGATCAGGGGAAAAGGCTACGAGGATCTTCTTCGTGTGTTCCACCGTGAGAAAACGGGGTCCACCCTTATTTGCATGAAATTTGGTCACATGAAACCACATAAAAGCCTTCGATAAAGTTGAATGGAGAAAAAAACGAAAGAGAGAGAGAGAAAGGGAAAAAATAGGAAAAATGAGACGTTTTGAAAAGGTATAAAGTGTACGTTGCATGTATACAAAAAATAAACTCCTTTAAATGAAAAAAAAAAATTCTCTTATTACAATAATCGTTGAGCCGTTTTAATGCGCAGCGCGTGGTTAAGGAGTCAGGAACTGACAGCAAAATGGAAAACATACATTTATTTTCGGACAACTTCCCATTCACAAAGATTTTATACTAGTTATACTCTGGAACTCTTTTAAAAACATTTGTGTATCCTACACAGTGTAATTCCAATGGAATGAGAGAAGGAATGTCTGTAACGACAAAAAAAGAGTCCAGTCCTTCCAACTTTTATAGCATACCTTCTACGAAAATATTAAGTGTTTATTTTGCCATTACAAATTCTGTCCATGTTGATAGATTTTGCTAAAATATTTCGACGAAAAATACAAGGCGCCATTGTCCAATTATTATTAATAATATCCGCATTGTAAACATTTCACCCAATTAAAATACTTTTTTTTCAATTGGTGATCCTGAGAAGTTGTGAGAAAATGAACGCTAGGGTTAAAGGACGACAAGTACCATTATTACTTGAAGCTGATTCTGATTGAACACCAATTATTCCTCTCATATGCATTGTAGTTGCATACTCATCAATCATTCCTCTGCGATAGGGCCAACAATTGGATCTTGAATGAGTCATTATTCGGCATGAATCAGTCAATCAGGAGTTCTGACAAGACTACTAAATTACACGATGGCTCGATCCTTTGTGCAATGCTCCGAGCCTGTGTACCACCCTGTCTCCTCCTGTTTTCAACATAGTAATTATTCGATGATTTCGTTATCACGGGGGACCTTTTTGCAAAATGGTTTTGTCTACACAACAATGCAATAAAACAACATCTCTTCCTTTCCACTTGTGTCAGACTTACTCACATGATCCAACATCGTACAAGTGAAAATCATGATGATTATGATGAAGAGCTTAATGTACTCACACACAGCTGCATTAGCGTAAACACCACCACAGAGCACACAATACAAATCAATGCATAACAGACAAGTCTACGTAGGTAAGTGTGTTTTCCCTTTTTGCTACTTTTTGCCCTTTCTCTCCTTTA
>JAQFZG010000736.1:0-27618 GCA_034695465.1 Entomobrya nicoleti
GGATCTCCTTCAGGTGCTCCAGCTACTGGAGCTACTGGAGGTGCTGGGGCAAACAGCGCATTTAATTCAAATCTCTTTGCTGCCCAATTCGGACATCATTTAGCAGCCTTGGGAGCAGCCAACAAAATTCCCCCTGGAATGTTTGACCCTCATTTCATGGCAGCGTTAAATGCCCACAATGCCCAAGCAGCCCATGTTGCTGCTGCAGGAATGAGAATGCATCATCCTTTTGTTGGAGGAATGAGCCCACCGCTAAACATGCCTAATGCATTTTTTCCACCTCATGGTGCACCAGGTAATAGCGCTACACAGCAACAACAACAACAGCCAACTCTCGCCGCAGCCACAGCCGGCTTGAAAATTCCAAGTGTCTCATCCAAGCAAGGGACAAGTCCTAGCATTAATTCTGCAGGGCAACCAGGAAAATCCCCGAATTCTGCTATGTCATACTCTCCCATGTTTTCACATTCCCATGTTTCACCAAAATCCCCAAATTCAACTCCTCTATCATCTTCCTCATCTATTTCCATGAAATCTCCAACATCGGGATCAGCTCATCCTTTTGCGGCTCCTTCTTCCATGCCAGGTAATACCACGGTGAGCAATCACGGCAACAACATCACTACCAAACATGAACCAACGAAGCATAATAGCTCTCATTCTCATACTTCCGCTGCTGGAAAAAGTTCACATCAACATCATCATCACCAACACCATCATACACAACACGATTCCCCATCTTCACATTCCACTAGCAGTGGTAGCAGTAGTACAAGCAGTAACCCAAGTAGTGGCAGCAAAAGCACAAAAATCAATGGAACAGTGTCAACTGCTATGCCCGTCTTTCCTCCCGGGATCCATAACCCTCTACTCCCTTCTCGCTCTTCCTCAAGCAGTAACAGTTCAGGAAATAGCTTCCAATCTGGTAGCTCGTCTATTTCCAGCTCTGCTGCAGCAAATACAACAGCACTTAATAAAAGTTTCAGTGCATTAAGTAAGAACTTTGTTTCTCCGTCTTCCAACAACTCTGCTAGCAATCCTGTCAAAGGTGCGATTCCAAACAGCATGAAAATATCCAATTTTCTACCCAGCAAACCAAAAGATGCTTCTTCAGACGCCAATGCTGAAGCAACTATTACCAGCGGTAGTAACTTTGGAATTATGCCTCCTCTCCAGGCAAAACCAAATTTTTCCTTGTCTCCCACACGCTCTGTTTCAAACAATTTAATTTCACCTTCAATAAATATTCCAAAGAGTCCTTCCGCATTTAATAGCAAAGAAAGCGGTAGCGGTGGTATTACTGCTCCTATTAGCCCTGTCAAGGGCGTTGGTGGTACAGCAGTAACTAATAACAAGCCAAGCACTATGACGTGTGCTTCCCTCCTTCGCCCCGATTCCTTGTACCCAACCAAGCCATCTCATCATCCAACTCATCATCTTATGAATTCATTAAGCCCACCGAAAGGGGATAATCAGCATCATTCTCCCCAACAACAGCATCATCTTACATCGAGCTGTTCAAGTCGGCTTACCAACAGAACCCCTTCTTCTGATTCTGCTTTGTTATCTCCTGGATCCGCTTCAACCAACAAGACTCCATCACCTGGGGCTTCCATATCCAATAAGTCTCACAATATGAGCAGCAAGGATGGATTTCGATCAAGTGAACCAGCTACACAGCAGCACCACCACAGTAGTAACAAGTCTCTGTCTCCTTCAAAGGAAATAATAGCTTCCAAGAAAGAGATTGGGAGCATCCCTTCGGGACCAGCTGCTACACTAGGAGGCCTATCTTGTCTTGGCAATAGAAACTTTACTTCTACTGCTGCTGTACAAAGCCTTTCCCTTGCCAGACCAATTCCCACAATACCCGCATTCCTCAATCGAACTGCTAGTATTAATAATCCATGTACGATGTCTTCCAATATTAACCTTCACAATATGCCATTCAGCAAGGATGGATTGCAACAAAAATCCACTCCAACTAGTAACATTTCGTCATCGCCTACTTCACCTGTGAAAATGAGTAATGAACAAAAAACGCATCTACACTTGCCTTCACCTGTTTTCCCATTTCCTGGTGTATCCGTTCCAGTCCAGGTAAAATTACAGGATGAAGATGAAACTTGCTTGCCAGCAGTTACTTCAGCCGTAACCACCACCAGCTCGTTATCAGCATCAGCATCTGTGCCATCAGCACATACAATTTCCCTAAAATCTGAAGTGAGCCAGCTTTTGGCTGCAAAGGAAGAAAAAATGGAGGAGAAAAGAAAACGGTCATTTTCTTTGGATCAAGAATCATCATCTCCTGCTGCAGTATCATCTTCCAACTTGTTACAAACATTTTCCTCTCACTCTGACTCAGAAACAACAACAATGAGTAAAATTAAGAAAGACTTGGCCAGTCCAGTTACATCTGAAAGCAATAAAAACTCTTGTGAAATACCACCACCGGCAAAACTCCAAAAGATTGAAATCCAAGCTGGCGTTTCTTCAAGTGTAAAAAATGAAAATACTGAGCCCATTACTGAGAAAAAGTTTACTGGCAGTAGTAGTAACAGTGAAAGTATTGCATGTGAGCAAGGAACTGTAGTAAAGAGTGAGTCAGAGCTTCTGGCACAACGGGAGTCAAAAGAAGAAGGCGAGGGGGAGAGCATTGAAAAGGCGAGTAACGAGAAGAAGGGAGATGCCGATGTGGTGGTAGGAGCAGATCCCTCAAAAGAATTTTCTACTTGTGCTCCAGCTAATGCTACATCCACATCCACCACCACAGCTACACCAGTTCTCGTTTCAACAGCGGAAAGTCCATGTAAAACTGAAGTTGAAACACCATCACCCGTAAAAGCAGTGGAGGTCTCGGTTGAAAAAGTCTCTGCTGTTGTTTGTGAGAGCGAACAACCCGCAGTTGTAATTTCAGAATCTGAAATGCAAACAAAAGAGGAGACAAGCGAGGAGAAAAGTGGTGGTAATGTTACAAGTAGCGTTGTTACTGAAATTGAAAAATCCACGACTGGAATTACGGTGGACATGCCAAGAAAATCGGATGATACGTCAATCCAAATTGGAATAAACCCCCAAGAGTCAGAAAGCTCCTTTGAAATCCCAAAAGAGCAAGAAAATGGTCAGCTTAAAATTATGGAAAGCGTTGAAGGATGCGAAATGGCTGATGATAATAATGATGTAGAGGTGGACGTTGAAATGGTAAAAGACCAAGTGGAAGGATTGGGGCAAAGTGAGGCAAAAGAAGAAAGTGAACTCCAAATGGACACGACTGATGCTGCAAGTAATCAAATGGAAGTTGATGCTGAACCAATTGAAGAGAATAAAATGGATGAGCCAGTTGAGGAAGAAAAACAAAATATTTTTGTAGAGGAAAGAGTAAAATTGGTGAAGGCTGCAGAGGACGAAGATGTGGACGTAGATGTACTGGATGTTGGAGTTGATGACCAAATGGAAACAAACATAGGGGAGCTTGGCGATTCAGTAATTGAAAATGATGGTGATGCAGAGGAGCTCTGTATTGACGAAGAAAATAATGAGGAAAATAGTGACAAAACAGTCTTGGCTATTAATGAGCAAGATTCAATGGAAGTTGGTGAAAATGAGGAAGACACTGTAAAGAATGATGATGAGCTAATTCAATCACAATCGGAGAATGATAATACCAGCGATGCCACTGTTGCTACAAGTTTTCAGAATGATGACAGTATTAATGCTGTTGAAAATGTTGGGGAAGATATGAGCGAGGAAAAGGATGTGGGAAAAGAAGAAGAAGAAGTTGACTGCGTTAAAGACCCCGTTGAGATATCTGCAGACGTGATCAAAAGACAAAAACTTGAGGAAACCAATATCTTGCCTGAAACTCAAACAGAAGAGAATTTATTAGCTACTTCTCAGGTTGCACAGGAGTCTATAAATGAAGGGCAGGAAACTGTTTCAGAGGAAAATGATATTCAAGTGGAGTCAACATTTTTAGCTGGAGTGAATGAAACAAGTAATTTCTCACAAGATGACTCGGAATGTGGAGATCTCGTAATTGACTTAGGTCCCAATGCAGGAGAAAATGAAGTGGATGCGGATGGCGATGATGATGATGATGATGGTCACGAGCCCAGTGCGGAAAACGAGGAAAATAATGAAAAAGAAGCGATAGAATTATTAACGCAGAACGATTCCAATCATTCCGCAGTTGTGCAGCTGGAAATTAAAGAGATTGAAGAAATTGATGAAGTTAATAGTGCTGCAAAGTGTTTATTTGTTACTTCTCAAAACTCCACCGAGCCACAACTAAAAGATTGTGAAGAGGAAGAAATTGAAAATGCTCTGCCAATATTGAGCACTGAAGAAACCATTCAAGTGGCATTGACAGAAGAGCAGCAAGGCGAAGAAAATGTTGTCCAAGAATCGCCTTCTTGTGAAGAAAAACAAGAAGATGATGATATTGGTACCACTGAAGTAATGATGATGGAATCTAGTGAAGCTACAGAACAAGTACAAGAAGAGGACGAACAACAAGTTGCTCATGTTTATGATGACTCGTCATTGAATCAAGATTCCATTCCCAATCAAATAACCATAAATCCTCCATCAATTGAAGTAAATGGAGTAATAAAAACTGACGTGGAATCAGAAAAACGTGAAGAAAGCGAGAGTAAAGTGATGGTTGAAGATGTTTCAGAGTGCCCTCAACAAAACCTTATAGAAGAAGAACAAGGAGAAGAAGAGAATGTGAACGATTATGCTGGCGTTGAGGCTGCCGCTGAGAAGGAAGAAAGAGGTACAGCCGAGTTCGCAGAGCACAGTGGGAATAGAATTGACGATGCACCCGAGGAGGATAATAAAAATACATGCGAAGTTGAAACTGCTGAGCAAGCTGAAAGTACTGTTTGTGGTGGTGTCATGGTTGAATCAAACGCACAGTTGGACAATGAGAATCCAGTCACAGATACTACTATTGCCACTGAGGATAATAAAAATACTGCTGACAACAATGAAGCATCATCATCGGCTGTCGATGACAAAAAAATTGAGGAGGAGCAGGAGCAGCTTGAGCAACAACAGCTTTTAGAAGAACAGAAGCTTTTAGAAACCGCCATGCTACCTGAACCAGAGTCTTTTGTCAGTGCACCAGAACAAGAAGAAATTACAATGTTTGAGGAAAATGTTGAAATGCATGTTGGAATTGGAGCCTTTCCAGTTGAGAATTCTTCGGATGATGTTGATGATATGACAGCACCTGTTATTTTTCCCGAGGAGGACAATAAGACTGAAGAGAGTGAAAATATTTTAGGGATTGATGACAGTAGCAGTCTTGTTCAGGAGTCTTGTCTTCTTCCAACAGAAGTTGTAGTTCCGACTCCGACTGAAGAAGTGGATATGGGGACTCCTATGGAGATCGAGGAAAGCATGCATGTCGAAGAATGTGAAGAAATGATGCTGGTTGATGCGCCAGTTGAAGACGCTGAAATGACTGAGACGGAAACTACTACCCTGACAATGTCTGAAATTGATGATAAATCTATGCAAATGGATACTGACAACATGTTTCCTTCTGAAGACAGTTTCACATGTGTGCCCTCGTTTCATAGTATAAATGACCAAATTCTTAGTTGTGACTCTCAAAGTGGCACTGAGGCAACACCCATGGTCGCCGAATCCGACCCAGCTACTGTTATCATTGAAGACAACAGCATGTCCATGAATAGTAATTCAACCGAAGAATTGAGTGACGTTGCCGTTATATCCGCCACAATAACTACAGCATCTGCTGCAGCTACTTCAGACTCACTCACTTACAATATTAGTAATTCAGAGGTAACACCCACGACGTCCACCTCTTCTGAGGCAATTAAACTGGATATTGAAGCTAATGATAATGACAATGATGATGACGATGATGCAAAGGAAAATGCTGCTGCGTCACTTTCGCCTTCCAGCGTGAATAGTACCACCACCACCACCATTTCGTCTAGTAGCTTGATCATCCCTTCAAGCAATAACACGTCAGCTTCTTCATCATCATCCTCCTCTGTTTCTGCTTCATGTTCCTCCTCACCTGTTGACGTGCCTGCCACCACCACAACTGGACTCACCGGAATTGGAAGCACATCATTAGAAACGTTTGGTAAAGTAGCTGCCGGCCTCCTCGCCTCAGCCACTAGTACAATCAACAACAACAATAACAACACCAGCTTAGCGCCAACATCTTGTGATGCTATTTCGATCGCCACCACAAACGCTAATGCGTAAAAAAAGAAATCGAAAATGAAAGAAAAAAATCAAACAAAAAAACAACAATCCCATTGTCCAACCCAGTAGAAAAAGAGACCGACCAACTTTGTACAAATCGAGCTGTAATCGTATTCTCTATTTTTTAAAGAAAGGAAGGTCGAAACATATAATCGCCTCACAGCATGGGTTGTTTGTCGGAGAAGACTCCATGCAGTACCACAACTTATTGAACTAATTGCCCGTAACCTCTTCACGAAATGAATATATTATTCAAATAATATTTGTTCTAATCGTCATGATCGTCATCATAAGAACATGATCATCCTCCTTATCATATCCGTAGGGTCAAGGCTGACATTTTTATTTCTCAGGATGACCCTATCCATATTGAAAAACCAATTTCATTTGTGATTTCACACAAAAAAAATTATGCATATGAAATTTATTTCTCACCACTTGCCTACAGAATGAAAAAAACAAGTAGCCGTGCTTTGCATATAAACATTTACTGAACAACTGAACATCGGTATTCACATTGTTAAAATTTTGAAGTTAAGCAATATAAAGCATTGTAATCATAATCATTAGTGGACATTTAAATTATATAGGTAATAAAAATTAAAGCAAAAACTACATAACATCCTTATTGGTAAAAAAAAGATAATAAGGACTAGTTCAATATGCTATGCGAGACAAGAAACACTTCATATATTATTTAGTATATGTCATAATAAAGAACAACAATGCAACGTGTATGTATATTTTACAAAACACGTCACAATTTAAAGGTTGACGCAAGCCTGCTTGAGCATTTTAATGATGCGGTGTAGCCTTTAGGTAATTTCTGTAATAAACATTTATCTATCATACTTTTGGCTAGCGTGTCATAAAAGTAATAAAGTAATAAGTATTTTCTATACACAGAGAGCACTTTGACAGTAAGACAGTGTATCATAAATAATGTAGGTATTCCTATTCAAATCATTTCATTAGGAAGAAAATACTCTGACGTGATGCTTTTGTTGAAGAGAACATGCAAATATCTCTGTGATGCATTTTATATTTCACATACCCATCTCTCTGTATTACAACACTTACGATATATGATAACTTTGTCATAAAATACGTATTACACGCAGGCACGTACGGAATATTAAATGAATTCTTTAAAGAACATAATTTTATTCGTAGGGAACACTAAAACGAAGTGCAAGTTACATTGTGATGTTGACTTCATAATTTATAGAAACCTTTTTAACTGATTACAATGCATTTTTAAAGTGATGCATATAAAAAAATATTTTAGAATAGGACAAGGCCAAACTGATTTTAAGATTTTCCAAAAGAAAAATTAAATCCGCGTGTTTAAAAAACAAATTTCTCATAGAACTTCCTTACATTTTTTCCTCACAAACAAGAAAACATGCTTATTGTCCTTGAATGATACTAACTTCAGCCACACAAACAGTACAGTAGCCTTTTTAGAAATAACTCGTTACATTTTTTAAAAGTCCACAATAAAAGCTTGAATGCTAATCCCATAAGAGCATTTTTTAAATATACATTTTTTTATCTAAGCTCTCTTTTTTGTGTGTATACATTTTTATACGCACAAAAAGTAGAGTTGACAGACAGTTGAGCTCTTCCATTCTCCTCTCTACTTCTCTCAGTATAATAATTTTTTTCCTTCCGCCCAGTCTGTTATATATGTCTCGTGGTGTTCAGCGTGATATCTGTGGTAGCGTTGGTATGCCATACCATACCATGCCATTGCATGGCACAAGCTAAAAAAGCAATTTTTCTTTTCCAACAACTTTTTGCTAAAAAAATGTTACGTTGTAAAGTAAAATAGGCAGATAGACAGGCAGGCAAGCAAGACATGTCGCATATATTCTTCAGCTGTACGTCTTCTTTTTTCTGGCTTTTTAGTTCATGATGATGATTTGATAGTGCATGGCTGAGCGTACGTAACGTAAAGTACGTTTGTTGTTTGTGTAAAAGCCTTTCATATTATATTCCTGCATACCAAAATACCAAGCGCACCAACATTTTCGTTGCAACAAACGTGATGTTTGTAGGAAGGCAACTATGTTGCTAGCTAAAAAGCTCTAGCTATTGTGTTGCATTGTCGGTGATGTATAGTTGTATAGATTCTCAAATGAATATAAAAAGCCTCAAGCTATGCAGAATAAACCGTAATTCTTGAGATAAATCTGGGATACCGTAAGCCAAGCACACAGTTCAATTTTTAGTGAGCCTACTTTACCACCATCATAACATCACATTACAGCTCAGGCTCAGCTTCTTCTTTTCCTCTTGCTTGTGTCAGTTGTATGCGAGTATAAATTTTACGGTTCCTTGTATCAATTTTTATTGCGCGTATTGCGTGCACGCTTGTCTTGATTAATAAAACTTTGTGCCAACATCAGACTTTTTAAACTTCCTAAAATTACGAGAAAAAATTTCATTGTTTTCCTGTCTTTCATTGTCTCGTTTTCTGTCGTATCTCTCAGCAATGCAATAGTAAACCTGTCCTATTTAAAATCTAAAAAAAATGTTTCAAAACACTTCACAAGAAATATTTCAAAATAAAATAGGCTGATAGACATCTTTCTAATTGAAGGGAGTATTTTGTCTTATGCCGTAAATTCGTTCTTTGCTTATGTTGCATGTATTATCAAAACCATTGTAAAAGGGCACTCACAGACAAGGAAAAAAGAACAAAAAATACAATTTAGTACGTGTCCACTTTTTTCACATGCATGCTACAACTTCCTTTACCTAATTTGGCATCAAAATTTATGAAATTGTTGCTAGTTTAGTAGTAATATTCTCTTGTATGCATTGTTATCTTAATCACACTAAAAAAATTGAATACATTTTCTGTACGCTACCAGTATTTGATCAAAGTAATATTATTATTGTAGTTTTATATTATGGTGTGCTTAGGAAGAACATTGCACATTTTAAAATATGACCTCAATTTCTCTACTGTTTGTTGAATTTTCTGCTTAGTGTTGCTGTATGGGCTGATGTGTAGTGGTGCTAACTTTACAAAATAATACGACATTAAGCAGAATGGTGTTTTCATGCATGTTGTATAACAGCGCTATTCTGATCATGATGATGAAGTCAAATAAATGATCGAGTAGACATGATTTTTTATGCGTTAGCTTAAACTTTGAATTGTGTCTTTGCACGTTGTATTTTATACTGTACTTGTTAGCATTTTCATGCACACGTTTCATGGGTTTTTAATAGTTTTTTGTTTGTTGACGTGCCCTGCAGTGACCTATGCGTGCTCTTCATCTTGTTGTCGAATATTTAGTCGAGTCGAGTTTAGCTTGTGATTTGATATCTGGTTAATCTTTCATTACCACCGCCGTAATATTTCCTTATCATGATTATGAGATATAAAGGTACCCTGTATTAACCACAAATTCAAAAAAAAAGAACGCCTTTGAATTTCGTGTACGGTTTTTCTTACACCATATCCCTTTTGATTAATAATTTTGGACAATGTCTAGTTTAAACTTTTGTAACACATTCAAAAGCGTGTAACGCAATACCTTGTTAGAAATCTTGAAATCTAGAAAATTATTCCTTTTAGTAATACCGCCTTGTTAAAATGTATTAGAAAAATATGTAGTCTCCTCTTTTTTCCCTTCAAAATAAGTGTTCAAAAGGTACAAAATCAATGATCATTCTTTCCTTTTTCTATGCTCGTAATTTAATACTTTGACTCGCGGAAGAAATGAATTGAAAGGCAAAAGGCACAGTCATCCGTGACATCCAAAGAAACTCTTAATTGCTTCTTAAGTCAATACTGTCGTCTACTAGTTGTTATTTTTGTTTTACAAGAATAATATAAAAAGTAAAGACCAAGTAGCAATACATGCTGAGTACTCTATAAAGACAACTAAGTTTTGTTGTATTTTTAACATTTAATGCACTTAGGATTTTCATTATTAATCCAATATTCCGGAGACCTAGACCCACCACTTTTGAGGGAACTGTACTGTAAGAAAACGCATTAAACCAGTAGAAAAGAAACTTCATCTAGTACATTGGCTGGCAGAGAAGGTAGAAAGAAGAAAGCGAAGACGTTGTTGGGAAACGAAATTACATTAAAACACAGCGCTCTCAGTTGACGTTGACATGTGAAAGCATGCATGTAGCCATTTTTCTACGGCAGTCAATAGGATTTATCTAGAACTTGACTTGGTCTTGTGTCTTTCACTTGAAAAGATTCCATTAATAGTAAGAAACAAGACAAGAGATATAGTAAAGGCATTTCACTTCTATTATTTCTCTCCAACATCAAACTATGCAATAATATTACTACGATAATGTAATTCAGCAGAGCAGTGGTGGGCAACTCCACTAATGAAATTCAACAGCATTTTCTTCCTCGCCTTCTACATACATTATGTATACTCTTTTATATTGCTCATTGAACATTGTATTTAACAAATAAATTGATACCATACAAAAGCAGTATACAGAAAAGCTATCAAAAGAGATTGGAAAGGAAATTCTGAAGAAAAGCACGTATGTAGGTAGGGAGTAGGGATCCATAATAATACCTTTTTATGTACATCAAGTTTACAGGAATGTTTTTACTTGTACACAATTATGGATTATTACAGGGTCACTCACCATTTACCATTTCTCAGACAAAACAGAAAGTATCGATCCGTTTAGATAATAATGATGGAAAATAAGTAGCATAGTAAAATGGAATTATTATTTCCAATAATCTACCTTAATTTTATCGTCGTGTTATGGGCCATCATAAAAATTCTCCTATTCATTATACTTTACCAAAATGTAATGTATACATCAACTTGTTTATAAGTTATAAAAAAATATAGTGTGCATCACTTCACATCATATAAGTAAACACTTATTATTGCATTTACCTCGCATCATAAAACGTGTGAAAAATTACCTTCAGTCCAATCCTTCTGCTGCTACACTGCTGTGTTTTTTGGTAGACATTCTATAAAACAGAACAAAACATTAATGGCAGTATAGATGTATCCACACACACACTGGTTTGTTTACCTCACGAACTAAACTACCGATGTGAAAGTGAAAGAGGTAAAGATTCCCGCGAGGAGAGAAGAGAGAAAAATGTTATAGCAAACTTTCTTCTTCTTTTTTTTCTTCGGGTAATTTTTCAGGCTAATGGTCTGTGTGGCATGGATGGCAGCATGAAAAGGAAACTTGCCTGTTGTTTGTATGTGGATGGAATGGATTCATGGAAAGAAAGTGCTTTTGAGTGAGTGGTACAGTGTAGTAAGCATGCTACACATCTAACATAAGCAGAGGTTCGGTTGGAGAAGGTAGGGAAAGAAATCCGAAAAATAAGTTTGGTGTTCATATTCTCTCTAGAAAGGAGTAGGAATAGCATAGAGTATAGCATATATTGATATAATGCATCTATCTTCATGGGAAAATCTGCCTCGTTTCTTTTTATCGTTCAAGAGTTCCTTGTACTGTTGTATATATATATATTTTGTAAAAAGTCTTGTAAATGTTGTATATAGAGAAAAAAAGTACATGCATAAGACTGAAAAAAATCTATTGCACATTTGACTCCTCGGCTATATATAACCAAAAAACAGATGCCATTGTGTGCACAACATGCTGTGTGTGTTTTGTGTGATGCACTGGCTCTGAAATTATAGATATACATACATTTATGTCTATAATATGTATGTAAGTGACGTGTGGTCTTTTTTATAAAAAAAACACTTGTTTCTCATCGCAGTTTTTGGTCATGAGTAATATTTTCATTTTCTCGCTCGTTCTCTCATCGCTCTCGGACTCTTATATCTTGGAAATAAACAAATAGGTAAATCTGTGGAAAAAAATATATACCAAAAAATGAAATAAATGTGGTGTTAGCGTAAGTTTGGGTATAATGTTACTTTATTTGTAATCCCGGTATTCGATATATATTATACTAATCATCTAAACATTTATTGAGATAATAGCTTAGTGCTTTGTACGCGTGTTAATAAGACTGTAATAATAGCAAATTGTAGTGAGAGTTTATAAGCGTTTTTTAACGGTAAGGAGTCGAGTGTTGGAAATGACTTTAGGTAATGTTGTATGTATGTCTATCTCTGTACGTTTAAACTTATAAAATAAACCTCGTTCCAAAAACCATACAGTTATTCTGTGTGACATATGTGTCAAGTCTTTTGGTAATAATCTCAGCAGTCTCATCTCATCATCCCGTAATATCCTTGTGACAAAAAACTGAGAATAGCATCACCATCATCATGATAACAGTAATGCATAACGTGACATTGAGTGAACAATATCTCTCTCTCTGTCTGTGTCTGCCTCTGCCTAGTAGGCAATATAACAAGGGCATCGCACCACCACCATCGCCTCTTTATCGTGTCTGTTAGCTATGTAGTTTTATTATGACCTTTTATTATTAGTCGATCTTATGTTACAACATACATTACACAACACAAGGAGAAGTGGCAGTAATTTGTTATTAAAATATATATACTAATATTATAGCAGAAATATAAGTTTAGTGGGCCTACTACTCACACTTGAGTCAAGAGAAATCAGTAATAAAAACGTCTTGTTGTAATCTCAAAATAGATAAATGGCCCTTTTCTCACATTTCTCCCCAAAGAAAGGATTATACACACATTTTTATGAATAAACTTTTCGCGTTAAATTGTTGCTGCTGCTGTTGTTGTAATCTGAGAAAGAACTTTTCGGAAGAGAATAAAGTGATGTATAAATGGGGGAAAAAGGGAAGTTCTGTTGTTGGAGGAGTGCATTGAAAAAAAGAGTTAGATATTTTGGAATGATGATAGGTATATGTAGTGTAGGTAGGCTAGGTGTAGAAGATGTATTAATAAAAGCATATAGTGTATTCCAATACAATGATAAAGCAGGGAGAGAAGTAAAAAAAGCGAGTGGAAGGAAGAAAGGCTTTAACGAAAATTTTATTCGGTTTAATTCTACAACTGCTGCTGTTCTTGTGTATAACATTATATTTAGGATGTAGTCTGTTATTATTATGAATGAGCGCTCTGAGAGTATTACATTGCGTTTTTGCCTCCCAGCCTGCCACCACGACTCACACAAAAAAACCAACAAAAACCAAGATCCAAGCTACCACCACCAACTGTTTACTTTTCTTCCTGCTGGTACTTTTTATCATCTACAAGGTATCCCAGGTGTCAATTAAATTGCTTTTGTGTGTGTATTTTATGCCCCTTTTACTCAGCCAGAGCACTGTAGTCCCCCTGGTATATGTTCTCTGATGTCTCTGAGAAGCAAGATTAAGGTTACATACATACTCAAGTGATAAAAAGGAGTAGAGTAGTTATAGAAAATAAAGTAGAAAACGGAATGAATTAAGGCAATGTTGTTAGTGGCTGGCTGGGAAAATGTTATATATGCAATATACACACACACGGTTTTCTACTGCTCCTCCTAAAGAAACAAGAGTGAATTACCACAGAGTATTCAATTTGTGTCTTTTGATGTGTTTGGTGATGATGATATAATGTTGAGTAACTGTAACATGTTAGGACTACGTATTTCGTTTGATATTTCTATCTCCCTTTTTACTCTTGACTGTGACTTCTCTGTTGCAGATTAATGAATGACGATACAGTTAAGCCCTATTCAAACGATGTATTACTATTGTTTCAACATCGGAGTAAAGTAGCTATTAAAAGCATACGATGAAACGATAGTAGAATATAATATGTATGATGGTTTTGTCATTTAATGTGTATACAGAAATTACGATTTTAGCTGTGTATATATGCATATCTAATAATTATAGCATGTTACATGCTAACAGTATATGGTCAGGTAGGTAGGTTTACGGTAAAAAAAAATTATTGCTAGAGGAGAGAAGCAGCAAAGAGAACAATAATAGCACTAACGATTTTTACGTGAGCGTATAAGTGTGCTGAGCTGTGTTCGTTGAATATTATACCAAAAGTTTGACTAAAAAGTACTTCATGATTATTGTTATACGACGACTTCGCTACAAAACGTTCTCTATCCTTATTTACAAAAGGGTCGACTCGACACGACACATACCAAAAGGATTGTATTTGTAGCTACATATTTGCTACTAATCCTAAAGTAGAATAAGAAAAAAAAAATGATTAAAACATTGATCTATAATGCAAACTCGTTGTTTATATTACTATTGTCATTTTGGGGAGTATTTTAAGAAATAATGGTCTACATACCAGAAAAACGTCAAAAAATACATATATACGTTGATATGACTTTATTGAAAGCATACAAATATTAGACAGGAATATGAAGTTTTTTGTACATTAACGTTGGTGGATATTATTACCGTCATCATTGTCGTCATCAAATCATTGTTTTGTTGCTTGTAACATTATTAGCCAAAGCAGGAATTATAGGTATAAGCGTACTCTTTTCATAATCCTATAAAATATTCATATCGACATTACACATAAAAAACATTAAGAGATAATCGTACTATTTGTTGGTATAAAACTATAATTTACAGGTGTGTCCGCCTACTTTGTTTTTTAGATAAGAGTGGTTTGTTATTCTTTCAATGATGTTTGTATATAGCTACATTTTTACTATATTATTATCATGGTGCATTATAATCAATATAATATCATTATTAAAAAGGACTGCTGCGCGTGATATAGCGCAAACAGCAAACTTACATTTTTACCATTTACATTTTTATGTTTTTTGTTATTTTACGCGCATTGTTTTTGTTTTTAGCTTATCCGGTTTCAAGATTTTTTAGTCAATTTCAGCATTTTTAAACTGATGTCATACGTGTTTATATATAGTACTAGTTATTAAGTGAATATTAAGGAATGCATTGATTTGTTTATAGACTGAAAAGTTCTTTTTTTGAAAATAGGAATAAAAACTGACTTGTTTTTGGTCTCTTTTGTAAGCTTTGTTATAATGATAAGTACAACTTTTACAAAAAATAGGGTATGTAAATAATTATACAAGTTTATATGATCATGATGGTAAATAATTTAATAAATTTTAAGTCTTTGCGTTTGTGATTTAGTTCGCAGTTTTAAATTACGTGTGCTTCGCATGAGTCGAATGCATTGCTTTTAATCACACAGTTTTAAACGATATGATAATGTGTATGACGAATGTATAGGATTTTTAATTTAGAATTATTCATAAAACACGTTTGTGTAAAATAATATCGTAAATGATAATTAATCTTCCGTGTAAAGCCAGCCCGAAGGAGGAAAGAAGAAAATGAATATTGTAAGAGTGTTAAAGAAGATATTCAACAACTTCCTTTGCCTTCCTCTGTAAATAAATTAAAAATCGCATAAATTATATTATAAAAGAGGCATCGTTAGATGCATAGCAAATACAGAATGTAGTACACCGTAATGTAATAAATATTGTTCTGTCGAGCCTCTTAACAGAGAAATTGACGAATAAAATAAATTACTTGTAAAAATGATATGTTGTTCGTTCATCATCGTATACAATACTTTGGGTATATAAAATGTACAGAGACTCCAATCGATCGACTGTGTAGTTTATAATATATATTATAATGTTTAAATTAATTCTAGTGATCTATTATATACTTGTTGTAATGATACCTGTAATTATCTTTGCTAATTATAATATTATTATTGTGACCTAATCTATATATTATATTGTATTGCAATGTATTTAAATTGGGCATTGAACTAAACTAAACTATTGACTGTACAAACAAGTTATAAGATGACGCGAAAGAAAAAATAATACTGATAATAAAAAAAAGAAATGAAACGTTTTTAGCGATCAAGCCAAGAAATAAAAGACCTGTCATTTGTTGTTTATTTTTTATTTTGTAAAATTGAAATAATTGCATACACTTTCATACGTTTTGATTATAATTCACAATCACGTTCAATCTGCTTACAACATGATCTCATCATCTCATCATATCTTTATCTATCATATTATAATTTTAGTCTAGTCAACTCAGACGGTTACTTCATAATCGTCTCTCATGCTACTGAAAAGCATTTTTTTATCACTTGTTCACTCACTTCACTTGATTTGGCATTTAATCCATAACATGAGGATCTGATCGACAAAAAGCAAGTGCATTAATTCACGCAAGAGTGCTCTGACTGAACACGGTTGAATACATCCGTCTATACGCTTAAAAGCAAACATCATTGTTATCATTTCATCATCGTCATCATCAACACCAAAAACGATTTTTTCGAAAAGATAAACAGCACAAACATAAATGATATGAGTGAGTGCCTGAGCATTCACACAACGTGAAAATTTCCCTCAGCATAAATCGTATACATTTTTTTTACTGAATTTACAGGATCAAAAAACAGGTAAAAGGTAAGGGATGTGAATAAAAAAACCAAACCACAAAAGCATGATCATAACACAAAACTCATATAAAAAAGGTATCATAATGAAGATGATCGCTATTATAATCATAACGTAAAAGATCCTAGGCATTCTGTATTTTTTTCTTGAGCGGAGAGATTCCTTCATGCCGACATTATTACATAGCTTTACACATTCATATGCTAGCATTAGAAAAAAAGACTAGTCAACAGTGACTGTCTGTCTGTGAGCACGAATACATTGAATGAACTTTTTACATGAAATTTTCTGATCTGCATCTTCTACACTACACGGAATACCACCACATCAAACTTACAATATAAGCTATTATATATGTTTTGCCTTCAACCACCTACTGGCTTGAACCACAAATCTTTCAGTTCATATTGCCGACATCATTAACCTCATGCTGCTTGTAATCAGTAATCACGCATCCTCTTCTTGACTTGAGCTGTGTGGCTATTATATATCCTCCTTTTTCATCTTACTGCTTGTGCGTTTTGTATATGTATAGTTTATAGGTTATAGGGAATGCAATGATGGGGAAGAAGACGAAGATAGGAAAAATGAGCAAATGACTGCAGGCATTGATGTACCAATTTGAGCATCAACAAGAACAACAGGAAAATTTGGAAGATGTCCTAATTACCAACCTTTTAACGAAGGAATTGTTTTGAATTTATGATTATGATGACGATGAGAATAAAGGAAGTGTATGAAAAATATGAAAGTCTTTTGCTAAATAAGTAAATATACTGCTGCGTTGCGTTGCGTATTGTAACTCATGCATATTTTCATGACAAGAAAAAAAATCTACGAGCAGATTTCATTAATCTTTTTTTTTTGCTTTTAAGAAAATAATTTCGAAAAAGGAAGGAAGAGGGAGCGTCATTAATCTTCAATAGATTTATCGTAAAAGGGCAAGGCCCCCTTGAATACTGAAAGGATTATACAATTTGTCATGGCTCAACAAATACAATACATTCTCAATCATCCAACAACCACTCACCACCACCAAGACCAAATCTACCAATGGTGCAAACGTTATGTGTAAAAAAATCCTTCTCACGTAAAACTCAGGGGAAGACAGTTTGGCTGGTTGAAAAGGAGAGGTATTTCCTTATTTGGAGACTTTTTATTCTGATACAAAAGGGTAACAACAGCATTCTTTTGTTGAGCGGTGTTGCAAGATTTTGATAATATGTCTCTTTACTTTACTATGTGATTGTCATTTAATGCAAGGCAGGCGATACATTCAA
Source organism: Entomobrya nicoleti (assembly GCA_034695465.1). NCBI lineage: Eukaryota > Metazoa > Arthropoda > Collembola > Entomobryomorpha > Entomobryidae > Entomobrya > Entomobrya nicoleti. The sequence continues at coordinate 17,895 of JAQFZG010000736.1, forward strand.
TACCAATTTCAATCGAATGAACAACAATAAACGTTATAAACCTTTATTGGTTTTTCAGCAATATTGTTATGCGTATCAGAAAACATATGAAGATTCAATACAAAGAAAAAAATCATGATTATGGTGTAAGTGTTCGTCTTTGTCATGCAAGAAAATGATTGTCTGTAGGAAGAGTTGAAGAAGTATTAAATGACTATGTATTTTGTATGATGATAAAAATTGATGGTATGAAAGTTAGATCGTTCATTTTATTATGCAACTTTGTACGCAATAAGAATGAAAAGAGATTGTTTGGATTCGGATTATCATCATTTGCATACAATGTACAAAAGCTTTTATTCCTCCTCCTGAAGAATATTTGTACTGTTAGCGTGCTTGTAATTTACAAGGGTAACAAATATACTTGCTTTTTCTATAACGTTTTTGCTGACCGGAAAATGAAAATTTTGTCGGAAAACACTGGTATTTTTGTTGAACTACACTAAACTAAATCTGAATATTTTTCGACATGATAAATTATTGCTGAATTTGAAATAACAATCTGTAGTTCAACTGTGAATTGCACATTTGCGATTAAAGTAATTACGAATATATAATCGCTTTTTGGAAATATGTAGGATCTTAACTGATTGACTGAAGAAAATGATTTTGAATTAAATAGTTCGAACATGTTATAATCCTTTATGAAAGATGGTGTACCCAGACGCACTTAACTTTTTATTCACAAAAAGTGATTAAAGATAATAATAGGTAGATAACAATGGGCAATGTTTTGTAGGACTGATAGTAATAGATGAAAACACTAAATGTACTAAACGATTTTTATTGTAAAAAAACAGTAAAACCATTCCTTCTGCCTGCCCGCAGTAATAAACATTTGGACTATGAATGACCAATACATACTTAATTATCAAAAATCAATTATGACTCGGATGCATACACAAATATAACCACAATTTATTCAAGACAACATCTCCCATTCAAATTGATTATTACAGACTAAAGCTTGTTAAATTAGAGCACACGACCAACTCTCCGCGTGTCTATGAAACGTAGTTACTGCTTTAGCTTCGTTGAATGGAAACAGCACACGGACGCTGTTACATGTTACACGGTGGTATCGGCTATCTATCAGAAATGAAATGAAAGCATTCAATTTACACTAGAAGAGCTCATGCAAATGAAGACATTCAATACGTATTTTACGGATAACATCCAATTAGGATACATACGTGATCGTAGTGCTCTAATTAAATAAATTTATATGAAAGAAATACTTAAGCTGAAGTATACAAAAACGGCCCTCTACTTAAGTTTTGTAAATTTGAGGACTTTTCTAATAACTGATAAAAAAGTCTTTGTAGAGTTTGCTGTTCGCATTATTGTGGAACTGGGTTCGGATACAGCATTTATAAAAATCTCAGCTTGCATACATGCTTTTGCGTTTTTCTTCTCGATAGATTTTTTACTGAAGTTGTGTGTGCGAATGAGATTATAACTATCACGTACGAAACCAAGTGTAGATGACTGTGATATATTTAATGACACGGAGAGTGGATGTATGAAGCATTTAAGATTATTGCATTGCATCGTGCCTTTCATAAGTGGTTGTGTGTGTGTGTGTATGGTGGAACGGTTTATAAATGACTCCTGCCACCAACCCTGTCGTTTCTCTGTGAATGGATGGAACAAATTCTCATATCTGAAACTGACACGGCTCGCTGTTATTCTGCCTCATTTCCCCTTTCATTCATCCCTGCCTTTTCATAACTCATATCGCCATATAATACACATTACATTGGTATTGGTGGATAAAAATAAACTTGATTTTTTTTTCTAGCGAGTTGACGTTGATGTACATGAAATCAATCTCATCATTTTACTCACAAAATCCGATTTAATGATTTCAAAGGTCAGCAGCTTTTTGGTTGGATTTGTCTCTCATTGTTCATCAAAATATGAGGCTTTAAGTTGCTTCCATACATTCTACCGTACATGTGAGCAGGGCAGTATACATATTTTAACACAAAAGAGAACTTTCAAAACAATAATGGTTTGTGAAAGCATCCTAATGTTTTAGAAAATTGTAGGTTCAAACTTTTGTCTCTTGAATCTTGTCACTAACTTCTGAGGGAAAGGTAGATATGATAAAACGATAAAATGTCTAATGATAAAAACTCTTTGAAAAGTACGAGAAGGTGAATTTGATGGTGTCAATACCTACATTGTCAAAGTAAGAGTAAAGTATTATACACTTGCCGTTTTTTAAACCTTTTTGTGTAAAAAAAATGTCTAGTTATGAATTTAAAGTTTGTTACTCATCTCGTTCCAAGTAAAAACTTCATGAAACATTAATAAAAAAGGATTTCCTCGTCGTCATTCCATCTTAATTTTCCAAGAATGCCTACCTGAGTGATCGCTGATGACAATAAAGCTTTAAAGTTTATGAAAAAAAAAACAAAGTTAGCCCATGCATGGAAAAATTCTCTCTTGGAAAAAGTCCAAAGATATATTCGGGTCTGTCTGGCCTAATAAAATCCGTGGATAATTCTAATTCGGGTATAGCCTAACCTACAATATAATCCTTAGAAATATGAGTATTGGTCGTTATAATTTCCATTTAAGCTGTAATTTCTTGCATTTTTACTTTTATAGATGAAAAATTTAAATTAAAGTTAGGAAATTTAGACAAACAGTACCTAGTTATTGTTGACTGGAGAAATTTTGAGTAATCTTGAATTACCCCTAAATGAAATTCCTGAAATTCAGATTAAATTCATGTAGTAAAGTTGAAAAAATACACTTTTAAAACATGCATTAAAATATTTTGAGACCGCCACAAAAAGAACTTCTGTAATGTTTGTTTGTACGGATGCTACATGTAAAATACCCTTTTAAATAAACAAAAAGGGATTATTTGTCAAAGCTTTTTTTGTTCCTTCCTTTTCCATCATACTCTATAAAATATGCATCACTTGTTTATGAAAAGCGATTCATGTCATTTCATATCAGTAAAATAAGTGGGTAGTTAAGTCTTCACTTCAAAATGCTTACCGGGGCAGATTCTAATTTAACAAGATGACGTGTCTCGATCATGCCGACTTTGGTAACAGTTGACTATGTACAAAATACGGAAGCAGCAACGCACCGAAAAAAAACACATTTCGTTCTAAGTACATCCATCCAATCTGCGACGTAGTAACGAATTCTACCGCACTGCAGTATATTATTACAAAAATATCCAACTCAGGCAGAGCTTGGGGTTCTTTTTTCGGGCGTAAAAATGAAAGATATTCCATAACATTCCCAATTCCAGATATTACATTCTCCCACTGCTTTTTCATCACACATCCACACACAAGAAGCTATATAAAAGCGAGCATGTTTTGTTTCCGTGAAAATTCATTTCGCTTGAGATAGCATTCACTGAGAGAGCTGTACTCTCAGTCAGAAAATGAGGAATCCAACTATCAATGAAGGAAAGTTGGGGGAGCAGAGGGTAAAGAATCCTTTGCGAGCAAACCAACTTTAAATTTATATCAGTGAGCGAGCATTTCACTTAGAATATTATAAAGTTTTTCCATCTACTACAACTCGGAACAAGACACACAGTATGGTAAGTGGTAACAAGACTTTAGCATCGTTGAATTATACTCAAGGATGGAATTTCGTCCGACTTGTTTCGGTTATTTCGGAAAAAAAGTTTTATTATCAAAGAAATGTAATACAAAGCTATGTAAATAATATTTTAAATTTGAATGAGTTATATTTATGCATTGATTATTTTTAAGGATTTTTTAGTTGAAAAAATTCCTATATGTTCACAATTATTATAAATGTAGGCTCCGCGTCATATTATTATTCACGCAAGTTAATATTTGAAGAACCACTTTTTTAAACTTCCGATTTTGAGAAGAATTTTCACCCATGTATTATTTCCATCCACACCAACCGAAAAAGGAAAATTTCGAGGAAAAAAACTTTTCTTACAACTACAACAAAGTATCGCAATACCCATTCCCCATCAACATCACATACTGCAAACAACATGCTCAAGTTTATATAAACTTTATATTATATACTACACAGCTCCTTCCTTTTTTGAGAACATGACATGCGCCTACAGAAATATTTCTGTATCGATTTTCTTGCTTGTTTTCAGAAACTAAAAGACTTTTTTCCAATGCAACGTATACTTAAGTACATACACAAGATATATAATATCTTGTGGGTTTGTTTTGGTGTGTAATAATATGTCCATACTTGAGCGCATATATATTATACAGCTATGTATGTATTATGTATGTACAAGCGTCCTCGTTCCCAGCCCAATTTCATATTTTGCTCTCTGTCTTTATATTCCAAAAGTTGCTCCCCGCAGGATTCCTTTCACCAAAAATATTATTCCGACATAATAAAAGCATTTTCCCTTCCATGTCGTACACTGCTGTGCGTGTAGTGTTAGTAGTACACTACAAAGAGTGTAGGCTATGTATATATCCAGTAATAATAACACTGTTGTCTTTGGAACACGAAAAGAAAGGAGAACTGTGTAGGGCCTCACGTTTCCAAAGCTTTCTGTGTGGAAAGAAGCTCAGGGAATGTTGTGCTTTGTGCTTGTTCAGGGCTTTGTCGTCTTCTCCGTCTACTATTGATTTTCTCGGAGTGGAATACAAAAATAGAAGTATTGCTGGAAAAACTTACATACATGCCCTATTCTGGCGCTGTCAAGAAAATGGAAAAAGCTTTTAGAGCCGCGGTAGGTGGATAGATGCTCAGCTCGTGTGCTCTCTTGTAATAGTGTTTAATATTCCCCATGTATTTTCTCCTCACTAAAAACATGTACTTTGTGTTCATTACGCCATTTCCTATACGATCTATCAAACGAGTGGTTAAATGAGTTTTATTTCTTTTGTTGACACTGCAGGCTGGGCTTATCGTAAATAAACAACATGTAAGGATAGGGAATGCGTGTACAAGGGAAATAATGCTTTGCCTTATACGGATTTAATAATTAATGAACAGTCAGACCTTCGGAACCATTCGTTCAGAGGGTTTTTATTGTAGCAAGCTTGAATTTTTGTTGAATTTTTAATGATAGCCCTTTGCATTTGACCATACGGTGTAACATCGGTTTGGTTCACACAATGCAAACATTATGGAAAAGGTGATAATGGAAAACGGACACGTTAATCTTAACTAGAACGTTAAGTTTAAATTTTTACTGTTCTGGTTTTGCAGAGAAGAGCAAGGAATTATCTTTGGTAAATAAAATGTTTTACAAATATATGTTTAGTGAAAACATGCCAAAAAAATATGTAAAAACTTGACGCTTTATTTTTTTTTAGAAATTACACGACTGGAATGTCTACTGAAAATAGATCGGTTTTCTTTCCACATTATTTTGTATACTGTAGCTAAAAAGAAATGTGATTGTTTCTATCTATAAGCTGTTTGTCAAAAGGCAATCTTTGTTAAAAACCATTGCGAGATTATATTAAATCTTGTGGCAAGTACATTACAGTTAGCATGAGATTGGGTCTAGATAAAAATATCGAAATAAAAACGATTAGCTATTTTATGTTTAAATGATTCCAGGTTGTAGACGATTTAAATATATTAAATCCTTCCTCATAGTTTATTTTCTCTAAGCGTTACATGAGAAAAACATGGTTTATCGACACAAAAATGCAAAGAATGTCTAAATATTTAAAAAAATATGATATCCACTATTTTCGCTGTTCAAAAGTACATCAAAACCTTTTAATTTTTTTTCGAGCAAAGATCGACAAGAAAAGAAGGTTTGCCCATAACAAAATTCTTTTCTTAACAGACCAACCTATCCAGCAGCGTAATTACAGCAGCAGGGCAGTTTGTAACATGAAGACATGCTGGAGGGTATGAAAATGTAAAAACTTGAAGGAATAAGGATCTTCCCTTCTCACAAAAACAGACCATCCGTCAAGAAAAACTTTTCTTAAGCACACATGTATTCTTTTTTTCGTTTAAACAAAATTCATGCATTTACGGTGGGTAGACACATCCATCCACACCGCAACAACTGTATGGCAAGTCAAGAAGTAAAATATTCTTGACATGGCGAGGATTGTAAGGCATCATCAAGAAGTTTCGTTTCTTTTTCCACACTCAACAACAACATCTCAGCCACCACCACCAAGACGAGAACTCGTCCGAAACTTCTTTTATAATATTCCCATTTTGTTCCATTCTGGTTTTTTTCTTCCCCTCCTTTTTTACATCCAATCTTTCTTGTACACATATTTCAAGACAAGTTGATCGTTTGATTCGTAATATAAGATTGTTCAAGAATTACAAAACACGAAAAGTTACTTTCGATATTTCTCACACTTACTCATGCATCACATTCATCATTCATTAAGGACTGCTTACAAGACATGTCAGAATTGAGTGGCTTCTGTCATTGTGCTAGCCCAATCTGCCCGTCCGGCAATTCGTGTTATGATTATTTCATAATAGTTTAGATTTGCAGTTTACCTTAAATTTTGGAACGCAGGTTTCTTAAAAGAGTATCTCAGCTTTAAAAGGTATCACTTCATTTTACAAGTTTAAAGTAATTTCAAACCATTTTACTAACTTAAGACAAATTATAGCTCGCTGAAAAGATGTTAAGGTAAACTGAGGTTCATCAGAAATCCAACTTTTCAGAAAATTGTATGGCAAATTGGACAGAGATGAGGAAAAGCTTTTAAAAAATCATGAATTTATACAAAATCATATTAAAGTTAGGCAAGTTTACTACTGCCAGTATATTTCTCAAACTGTTTAATCCGCAGTACTTTGCCTAACCATTACGTTTCGGCAAGTTGAACGTATTATCCTTCCAGAAACACGCATATGTTAACAACACATCAGAAAAAGCATATTTTTGACTTATTCTTAATTTCTGTTAAAACACCTTTTTCTACTCTCACCGTAAATAAATATGTTTGTATAGACACATAAAACTGTTTACTATGAACGGATATATTTAAACACATGAGATATTTCACAAATCCGCTTATTAAATATTAATAGAAAAATAAGACTATAAAACTGGATTTATGTGCTGGGTAAAGTTTTAATTATACAGCTCGTTCTAATTAACAGCGAGAAAGATAATGAGACAAGTAGTATCGTGTATGCCTTACTTAATAAGCTTATTACAATTTTATAGCATTTCCTTTTCCCTGCTTGCTTTGTTGCCCTATTATTTTTTACACAATTAAGCTTCGAGTTAGAACAAAGGACATTACGGCATAAAAAACATTGATTAAGTACAAAACAGAAACTTTGTGAAGAAAATAAGTAATTAACTTTCATTTCTTCTTGTAAGTAGCGCTACGTTGCGGTAAACGTTTTATAAAACAGCGTGTTACTTAAATATTTGATAGTAGTCAGAAACCGCGAAGATACGGAATTCCAACTGGGAACAGAAATTTACTCATGCGTCACGTAATTTTCTGCTTCTTTTTATAAAACATTATCATTATTAATACGAAATCCAAATGGTACGTACATTCTTGAAACAATTACTTAGTACAACAGCGAGAGAATTTTGCGAGAGAGAAAGAACATTCACGGGTAATTTTTAAGTCATTCTCTCAAGTGCTGTATGCCACATTGCAATACACGAAGAAAACGAAAATGTTTCTGCTGTACATACAGCAGTCTGTGTGCTGCGTCCTGTGATCTTCTTCGTGAGAAATAAAAATATAATAACAATGGACTGTTTAAGCTTTTTTTCCTTATCTTTTTTATCATTCATTACGTTATGTAACGTTACGACTCTACTTACCATTAGTGTGTGTACCAAGCATGAATACACGCTTATAACTCACCCAGCTATCTCTTTTACCTACAGCACGACATGGAATCTTTTCGTGATGATGATGGCAGAACTAGTGTCTGTTGTTGAGTTTTTGATGTATTGTTATTGTCTGCATTTTTTTTCATTACAGTAAGGTCATGAGAAAAAGCACACAACACATGACAGCACAGCATAAAGTCTGATTCGCCCGATTTTTTTGTCTTGTCTGACTTACTTTGGTTTGCATCATGTTGGTTAGTTTTGCTGTTGAATTTTAGGAAAATGAAATTTAAGAATGACAAATAAAACTATTGGTTATGGTTGCATTATAGAAGAGATATGAAAATGATAATTTTCACAAAAGAAAACAACATCTTCATAAGAAAATTTCAGTTTCTAAAATGTACGCAAGTAAAAGTACTTATTCTCAAGATTAAAGAAGGTCTTAATCTTCGCATTTTTCTGGAAAACGTTTCCTATATTAGTTTTAGTTTAGTTTTATTCAAGCCAGAAAAATTATATCACATACAATACAACTGAAAACTTGAAAACAAGATTTTAAGCCAGCGCGATATTATATTTTTGTACAACCAGATATTCTTATCTGGCAGAAGCCCTGTAATTCTGTCCTTCAGTTTAGAAATTACGACGAATTCTCAGTAAATAGTTACCTATACCATGTTATATATCGCGGTTCCTAATGATGGAAATTTTGTAACTTCTGCATCTTAAACCCGGAAAATTAATGTGCTGACTACAATTCAGCTATTATACTTTCAGAAGCTTTAAAATATCGACAGAAACTTCAGTATTTTAGTTTTTCATAGGTTTGCATAACAAAAATGAAGAAATATAAGGTTTTTTTAAAAACTAAAAATCGACTGGATACTTTACGCTTGTTTTCATTTTTTTTAAGTTCATTGAAAAATGGGAAAAAATTTGTACTCCTTAATTTATGGTATAAAAAATGACCAAAATTTAATTTATTTTGAATTCCCGTAGCTTTCGATATTAAAATATGTATTTATCTATTTCGTAGATTCGTAGTCCATTTTAAGCCACAATTTTCTGTTCATCACTATTCACAATTGCAACTGCGATTTATAATGATAATACAGTATACTCACCAAAAATCTATTATTGTGAGTCTACATTTCATAATTGTAAAGCAATCTCAATTCTGCTCTAACAACCAATTTTTAGTCATGTCTAAAATACTTTTGATCAGCGATTTTCTGAAACCACAATGGTGAAATTATTTCCTGACTAATCAAGAAATTGCGTTCACACAGTATAATACGCATTTTGATATTTCAAGCAACCAATTTGACAGTGAATAAGCGTCCTAGTGCAAACGCATTATTGCCTAAAAAATGAGCAATTGCTGACTTGAACTGGTAGTTGTGGCGTGGCACATGGTGTAGATTTCGTTTTATCTGTTATCACGCAGCGTCTGGTAGTAGCATAATATATTTTAGTTTATGTCAGCTAGCATTTCAAACACAAAAAAAAGAAGTCATCGAATCTCCTATTACAACCCAACCTAGCATTCTTCTCAAAACTTCTAGAATCACAACCAAGCACAGTACAGCGATCTGCCAAGAACAACTTGACTTGTCTCTTACGATTTAACTTGGCTGATGTAGAAAAAAATGTAAGTAATATAAGCATCAAGACAAAATAATAAGAATGTATATCGCGCGTAGAGATGCTTTTCGGTTCGGTGAACGTCTAGCTTTTCGCTTTTCTTCGTTGTAACAGTGTCCTTAGCTGTCGACGTCTCTCTTCTCTGCTCAAGAAAGAATCACGACGATAAAGAAAATACGCTTCAAAAAAGTTCTATACAGTTTCACAACACGACTATGTGAGCTAAAGCTAAGCACAAGAAAAGCGATC
>JAQFZG010000737.1:0-27596 GCA_034695465.1 Entomobrya nicoleti
GATGCATAACACATAAGTAATAATTTACTACTTATTGACTAATATTTGTAAGAAAGTGATACTTCAACAGGATCTCGAGACAGACAACCTTGAATCCAGACTCCAGACTACTCTTTTGGAGTAAAATTCGGTCCAATAATAGAATCGAATCAGACATTAAAGACTAACAATAGTTTAGTTTTTAAAGATGTAGATTGTTTACGCCAAAAATAAATTTCCCTGTAACGGCGTGATGTTCCATATAATAGTGCTGCTACTGTAATTGTATGTTTATGATATTACATAGCGAAACAAACATGGAAAAAATATGACAGATTGTGACTGCTTGTTTCTTAAAATAAAAATACCCATTGCTTATTTTCTGCTTGGATGTTTGAACAACACGTTTATCTGGCAAGTGGCAGTTAATATACTTATTTTTTCCTTCCTTCCTATTGTTTCAACGTCACTTCTTTTTCATGGCTCCTTCCATGACGCACGATTTAATTGGACTAGATCCTACATCGAATTTCACCAAGATGGATGTTGTAGCTAAACGAATGTAGCGTCAGCAGCAGTTTGTTGGCAGGTGGCAAGTCTACTGTATCCTGTTTCATTTTATTTTTGTGTTTGTAACAAATTCTTAAAGGATAAAGATATATAGCTCTCTGCCATGCTTTGAACAAACAAATAATATGTGTATTATATAATCGATAGCGACAACATACAATACCCATAGAAAAGCAGAGTAAGTAAAGTAAACATAATTTAAAAAAGGGCAACATGCACTTTAATCTTCTCTTGAAATCATATTAAGCTATTCTGCTCTTCTTGCAAAATTATGCTCACATCGTCATTTTATCAAACAACAAGTCAACGAATAGACCACAAAGAAGACGACTAGCTAACTTCAAAATAACAAAAAGAAAGAAAACATTCTTTACAAAATATGAAGCTTACAAAACAATAAATACAAGTAAGAAGGCTACTACTATTTATACTACTACCATTTTTGTCAAGAAAACTACTTTGTCTTCATATATATATTACACTGAAGTTGAAGGCAATAATTCACAGACAGTGTTGACTATAAATTAAACAAATCTATACAAAGAGCTTAGTGCATTGCTCATTTCGTCGTCACCTAACATATAAAAATGTCAAACTGACAGATAGATGATGTGGGCGAGTTGTATTTCTGGAGTCTCATTAATTCATTATTCCATTCTCCGTCTTCTACTCTGCTTTCATGTGTCATGTGAGTGGGTGTACTGGTTATGGTTGTCCAGTTGGATTCTTTTTTACTATACACTTTTTACCTTGTATGTATAGTCCTTAAAAAAACAAGAGAAGATAGAAAACATGATAGACATTTTTAATACTTTACTTACTATACAGTGTGTAGTGGTTTTTTGTAGATTTACAAGCCTTTTTAGACCAGTAAGATATATTTAGTAGTGTAACACGTCTTGTTTTCTGTGTCTTTCTCTCTTTTAAAAAAGGTAAAAAGTTCATCCTTTTCCTCACAGCTTCTAACTATACGCTAACTCGCAACCTTTCGGTCCATCTGCAAAACTGAACTCAAAAAAGAAAGAAGAATAAAAGACTTAAATATTTTCTCACGCAAATTTTAAGCTTGTTTTCCCATTGCTTTCTTCTATCTGTCCATTCATCTTTTCTCCTGCTACTTAACTTTATTTTCCTACTTTCAAGTTCTTTGCACAACATTATTATTTCGAACATGGTTTTCCGATTTTCAATAAAAACTACATACAACCAGGCATGCAAGCAGACATGAGAACTATCAGAAAGAACGGCAAGCAAAGTAAGAAAAATGAACTTTACTTGGAAATTACTCTCTCCCTTTCTCTACCCCTCTCATCCTTGAGATTTTTTATATGGGGTTATAGTTATGTATAACAATAAGACTCTGAAAAAGAGTTAACAGCTGCTACTTTTATGTACTCACACTCACAGTGAAAACTAAATATGTTGAAACTGGCATACTCAGTCTGTTGCTGCTTCTGATGATGGCGGTGATGTAAGTAGTTTACGTTTTCCTTTTAAAAGAATGTAAACCAGAGGTTGTTGATAACTTACCTTGTTGATAACTTACTTTGTTATGCGAAGGATACAACAAAGCCCACCCAATAATATCATAGTGCATCTTGAACATGGCTTTCTTTTCTGTAGTTTACCAAAAATATTAAGATGATTGCAAGCCAAAAACATGTCCATTATTATCAACTTAAAAATATTAACCCATTTTTTATTCTTAGGCTCCGACAATACACTGGTATATTTATAAGGAGTTCGTGGTTAGCCAGTTTGTAAGGAAATTCGGACAAAGCCACAATGCAACTGGTTAAATATTTTCACTTAGCATTGTTTAACATTTTACTTTTCCTTTCGATTGCGCAACATTTATACAACGTTCTGCACTTTATCTATTTACCTGTACTTTACTTTTTTGTACAGTATATTTTTAGTTGGTTTAAAGTGTAATAAACTTCCACCCTAGAGAAGAAGAAAAGAAGACAAAAAAACATGTCAGCTGTGTGTGAGTATGAAGTGCATTTATATTTTTTTTTAAATTTTACGGTGTCTCAAAAAACAAACATATAGGTAGATATTTAAGTATGTTTTGGAAAATGATCCTTTTCTCATTGCCTTAGTGTATACACTATACACACACACCTACATACACCAACACCCACACCTTCTACTTTCTCTACTCGCTACTTACACACCCATAACCTATAAAATGCGTTCTTGATAATACCTCCATACAACTATCTGTTGTTTTTTCTAGGTTCGGCCTAAGTGTACACAAACACATACTTAAACGTGCTCATTTCTCTAGTGATGGTGTGTGTGGGGTGAGAGCTACTACTTTACTTTATTATTTTGCTTATCTGATAGAACAATATGGTAGTTTAGGGACAACTCATTTATACCAATATACTTTTTCTCTACCTTTTTTACTTGCATACTTTCCCCGTTCTCTCCTTGTCGCAATATTTATATAGATTTGTTAAAGCAAAGTGTATAGTTTTTGCAGTAGAATAAGCAAAAAGGGAGAAAATGACACCACCAAAAAAAAACAACAACGACAACTTGGTTAAGGTTTCCTCTTTTCTTTGGTTCTTGTTACAGTACTTATTTTACTGCTGTTGTACTTCTCTCCCTTGGTTATGGCCAGGAAGATGAGACAATTTTAAACGTAATTCACCGAAAATGTGGCACTTTATGTGGGAGCTACTCTTTATTTAGATACATCACAGGTTCTCTCGCTCTCTCACAGTTTTGCACAAGATTATCTTTTCTCACTTTCTTAAAACAGTGGGAATACAACAACTAACAAGTACAGCTCTGTCCTGTTCAGGAAAAAGGCTTTCTCTGTCAAGAGCAGTGGAAAGAGTAGTGCAGAGAGTAACGCCAACATCCCATGAGCCAACATCACCATCATTTTCTTCTTGAGTGTCTTCCACTGTCCTTTACATTTTTTTCTTCTGATAATAATTTTTAGCAAGAATCGAGGAACATGATGCCTTTTCCTTGTTGTATGCATGTATTTATCTGTGTTTTTATCAAATGGACAAGGTTTTCCCCTTTGCTGCTCTGCCACTAAACCTTGCATGCATGTTTGCAAACCTATGAGAAAAAAATACACAAGGCAAAACTATCTGTCCACATCATCGTCACCCTTATCATTCTCACTTTCTTCAATAAAGAGAGAGAAAAAAACAGTTTTCTATGTGTTTTCACTATGTTTGCTGGCGACCTTCTTTCTCTCTCTAGTTAACACATAATTCATGCTTTATTAGATCAAATGGCTGTTTTGTGCCCTTTTCTCTTGTTAAAAGCCATACATTTTTTCACAAGAACTCAAGAAAATTACCTTTATATCTTTGTGAAGTTGTACGTACCGTGTTATTACCCATCGCATCGCTGACTTTTTTTTTCTACCTGTGAATTCCTTTGGTGGCCCAGAGGAAAATGGGCAGTTGGATTTGTGTGTGAATGTGGCTGTGAGATTCATTGAATGTTTTTTTGGGGGGAGAAAAGAAAGAGACGACAACGACATGGATCAAGAAGATCATCACCACGAACACATACCCAAAGAAGAAGCTATGGTATGTTAGTTGCATACCCGCTGTTGCTGGTCACATAGTAAACATACCGAAAAAGGAAGAGCTCTTCTCTCTCTCTCTTTGTCTAATTGACTTGCCATTTTTAGAAGTATTCGACCCATGTGGACCAGGTAGTACAAAGAATGAAAGGAGATGAGGTTCGTGGTTATGATGGTAGACAGGAAGCTGGTAGAAGAATCCCTGCAAATCCCATTCACCAAAGGCATTACAGGAATTCACTAGAAGACTTTTGGAATGAGTCTCCAGCTTGGATTTGGATTGGAATTTTGAATTCCTTTCCTCATTCTTGTTGTCATTGTACAACCATAGCACCCATACATCTGTAGACAACCTCACACGAAACGCAATCTGTCGAAAACTTTTTTTCTTCTTAACGTGCTCCTCTCTCCAATGGTCAATGGCAAATGGTCAAGTAGAGATAAAGAAAATAATGGGGAGAAGCAAAGCGCGAGAAAGGTATACTATCAAAATCTTTTTTTACTTTTCTTTTTCTTCCTACTTACGCCCTCCGTCATTTTCCTCCATTTTATTTTTAACTTAAATCCAACCTTGTTGAATACACGGTTGAGCAACTTACTTCCTGTGCTTTTTTTCTGCCCAACACTCTAAGAAAGAAAAAAAGGAATAAGAAGACATACACAAACTCACAGAGCGAGAGAAAGAGAGAACTATCACCCACCCTCACACCATATTCAACACTTCTTTTGGGAAATGATTCTAAAGTTCAGGTCCAACGAAACAAAACCATCAAAAGACAAACTTTTTTATGCTGAAGTTGTAGTCAAGTAAAAAAGCGGAAGTGGTAAAAGAGAATGCAGACCTGAACTCGACTCAAGTCAGCAACTCTTTTTTCCCTGTCTTTCTCTCTCTCTCTTTGCCACCACAAGTGTGAGATTTTTCTCCCTGAAGAGTCTCCACACATAAATACATGATATAAAAGTAAGAGAAGGGAAATAAGAAGCAGAAAAAGTATATTCTTCACTTCGTGATTGCAAGCCTGATGTGCTGTCTGTGAGTTCTTTCAACTCTCCCTCTTTTTTCTGTTTTTTTATTTGATAGCCAATCTTTCTTTTATCTGCTTGGCTCCTTTGGCCTATCATGAAGATGATGATGTGGACGGCCGTGTAATCTAAGTATGTATGAATGGTGTTTGTGTGTGTGTTCTTACGAAGCTGCAACATTGGCGTCTGTAATAACAACAACAGACGAGAAAGCAAAAAAACATCTCCTTGCGATGCGACGGAATGATTTTTTTCCCAGTGTGTTATTTATTTCCTTTTATTTTCCCTCGTTACAAGAAACGTGATGTGATATTATGAACAGGACCACCACCACTCACTGAACTGGACTCGACTTGCATTTCTTTTTATCTACTGTTATTTTCTTGTAGTTTTTTTTGAAATCTTCGGACTGCTTTTTTCATAAAAAAATTATATTCTTTCTGAAGGTAGATGGACCGAGAAAATGTGCAGGGGATGCTATGAGATGGCAAGGAAAAAATGGAATGCACTATTGGAAATACCCCAGGGAAAATTATATTTTTTCAGGCGTTTTACTTCGCAAAATGATGTTCTTCTTCATCCTCCTCCTCTTCTATCTCCTCCCTCTGCTTCCCAAATTGCATTTTAGGAGAAAAAACTGCTGTGGCGTGCAACTTCATGTCACGTAACATCAATAGAATAATGTTCCACAGTAATAATAATAATAACACCAAATTCCTCCAGCATGACCATCTGGGGCACCTTGATACAAAGTCTGTACACGCACATTTTTGTACAAGGTAAATATACCAAAGTAATTTTGTCCAATTTTTTGTAGCGCAATATCATCATCAACATCATCCCTGCCATCAGCTTTTGTGTAAGTTGAACTTGGTAAACATTGAAGTGTTGCCACATCCACTTTTCTTCACAATTTATAATGTACCCACCTATCCATCATATTCGCCCTGTGTCTGTGTGGTTTTTCGTGGAAGCTTCCCTTTTTCATTTATTGCTTTTCTTATGTATATTATGTATTGTAGCTTCCTCTCTCTAGTGTACATTTAGGCGCACAATTTGGCTGGTTGAAGTAGTGGAATGCTCTACATACATCGCAACATCACAGCAGCATCAGAAATGTCTTCGATGATTATACCACCGAATTGTTTCCTGTTGGAAGTATGCTGGTAGGAGGATGAAGATGAACAAGAAGAGGAAGAAAGGAACAGAAGCAGAGGCGGATGATGAAAACCCTGTTGAGCCATTCCTGACAGCTACACAATCTTGTTTGAACAGGACTAATCAAGTGAGGAACAGAGAGAGAGAGAAGATGAAGGAAAATAGGAACTATAACAAAGATATACTTGCCTTGCCACATGCCACCCATATAAGCTCTCTTCGTCTATCACCAAAATCATCATCCTTTTTATAAGTATACCTTCACCTTCGTTTGCAACTGAAGGATCACAAGAACGTGCCTAGCTTCTCTCTCTTCTCTTTTACGAGAAGAATACGAAGAAAAAAAATAAATGAAACTCGTGCCAGCTTCTTGGAAGTACTAGAAATGTGTGCAATTTCTTGTCTGGTTAAGAAAACGTAAGTTGAGGAGTAGATACCATATACATAATAATAATAATAATGGTCATATATTACTTTTTATTACTATACGTAGTGCATATGTTATAAAGTCGTTTTGATAATGTATGCATACAATACAAAATTATAATTTATAGTTGGGCTAAAAGTGAAGGAGATAAGGTGAAGAGAAGAAATTCACATTCAATTTTATTATGGATTTTTGGTAGGAGAAGATGATGAAGGGAATCAGTTTTTCATGTTATTTTTATGTACACACAGTGACAGAGAATAGAGAGAGAGAGAGAGGTAGGGCCACAAAAATGTGAAAGGGCTCAAGGATAAAAAACAAGCTGTCTATGCATGTGTATATTGAGTATGCTCGAGTGGAATGAAGGATGAACAACGACACAGCAGAAAATAAAGTGAAAACCTGGAAAAGCGAATAGATGCACACACACAGACAGAAGCTTTTTCCTGGTTTTAGTAGTAAAGTACTTACTAGTGTGTAACAAAAGAAGAGCGAAAAGAGATGAGAAAGATATGGCAGGTTACTAGCCAAAAACCAGACTAAACCAAAAAAAAACAGAATCTTGCACTTCTCTCGGCATAGGCACATGCATGCAAATGTAGTAGAGAGAATAGAAGACACTTTTTCCGTTTTTTTATCCTTTTCTTCTTCTTTGTATTCATCCTGTTTAGTTGGCCTTCCGAGCTTTACTGCTGTGTGCATACATTTTCTTTTTGCTTCTAGTGAAAAGCAAGCAAGTCAAGTCAAGTGATGATGACAATGATGATATTCCTTCAAAAATAAGTAGAGAGGAAGTTGAGAAGTATAATTTTATAAGAAATTGATGATAGCTATGAAGAGGAGAAGGAAGGAAGAAGCCGTTCACGCGTATTATTGGCAACTATCATTCATTTTATTCCTGAGATGATGAGAATGATACGGTGTTCTCTCCTCTCGTATAAGTTCACAACGAGAAAGGGGAAAGAGAGAAGAATAAACTCTGTTATTTAGTTTATTACTTCTACTTTCCTTGTTATTCCATCTTCTACTCTTCCAGTAGGAGTAGCAGTATTCATCTTCTCATCACCATGCGTGTCAGCAGAAGGAGAAAAGAGTGGAAGGATGGAATAGTCGAAGTCGAGTGACTGGTTTCACTTGACTTGCCTGTTGTTGTACCATAGTTAGTTATGCTGTATGCATGGTAATGACAGGGAGAACAAGAGGGACTAAATATACTGCTGCTGCAGCTGGTGGTGGTGTAGTTGTACTCCACTAATTTCTTTAAGAAGACACTGATTGTTTGTGAAAATGAAGTTAATAAAAGTCAAATGCTGATATTGACAATGATTTTGAGGGAGGAGGAGAAGGGAGTAGGATTTGAAGGAATAATAGGATAGGGTTGAAAAGTTTATTATCACTATTTGTATAGTGGAGTGCACTAGTTATATTTAATATTAAAACGTATAGAAAAAAAAACACTTGGGTTGAAATCGTGTAAATTTAAATAACACTTCCAGGAAATGACTTCTCCAGCAACAATAATATAATAATAACATTGAATTGAAATGTATGTATTTATGCGTGCATATCCTGAGATAAATTTTAATGCTGGCTCTAAAAAAATCTTTGGCATAGTCTGGTGGAGTAAATCCATTTCTAGAGAAACTGTGTGTATGTCTATGTACACTGTGCACTACACACGCTCACACATCAGGGAACACGGCTAATTAGCCTCACTCTGTTTTCTCGCCTTTCATCGATTTTGTACAACAGAAGTGAAAACGCATTCACACATGAGCATATTTTCTCCTTGATATACCTTATTTTTTCATCTCCTTTCCAGTTTTCTCTGTGTGCGTATGCCTTTGTCTCCCTTTCTGTCTCTCTGGCTTTTATGTTGTAGAATTATGAAAGTAAGCCCAAAAGTCGTAAATGCTACTAGTAGTGCGGTGGTAGTTTCTCATTCGATATTTTACTCTATTACGAAGAACAACTTATTTTTCCGTTTTACAAACGTGTCTATCTACATATATATTTATTTTGTGATGACTGACTGGTGGAAGTGATCAGGTGATAGTGGAAGTACATATTACTGTTCCTTTCATACTCCTTTTTGAAATTGTGTTCTTTGTAGCTTTGCCATTGATGTTGCTTGAACAAAGAGGGAATTAGCGAAAGATATGTTTCCATGTTTTTTTATTTCATTTCATCTTACACACACATGAGCACTTTATACATGTCCAACACTGTACTAATGTAAGCACATATGTAACACAATACCTTTTTTGCTTTAGGTATGAAACACAAGAAGCAGAAAATGACAATAATAATGGAACAATATGGAAAAGCAAAATTATACTTGTTAGTTATGCCTGAAGGAAAGAAATTTGAAGACGACAAGAATGATGATAAGGATGATGATGATGGTGATAGAAAATGATATTACTACATGGTCATATTATCATGTTGCTCCTTCTATTTATATTACACTTTTTACTGTTGGTATAAAGCTCACTGTAAAAAACGCTGGATTCAGTTGAGCAGCACTTGAGTGTCAAAGTAGGGGAATACCAGAGAGAAGAAATATAAGTACTGAGAAAAGTGAGCAGCATTAGAAAGCGTAAAAAGTTTTTTGTTTTATAAAAAGAGGGATTTTACACAAAATAGGATTTTGTATGCATGTCTATTGGTGTGTATAGATATTTTCAAAGATATATATGCAATTTGTAGGATGCATATTTCTTTGAAACTGATCAGGGTGATGATAAGGTTTCATCTCATTGTGTCTATTAAAATTAATGCATCCACCAGTTGGTGCTACTTAAACGAGGCAAGTCAGACAGACAGACGGAGAAGAACAAGAAGTTAGGAAATTCAGATGCAAGCTTAACAATACAATGAAGAAAGAATACCTTACCTCTATATACTCAAGGCAAAAAGGATGCTTATACTACTGAAAAGATATAGAGAGATGCTGGCGAAGGATGACAATGACGACGGGTCCAATTATTGCCTATAATATTATTATGCATACATGCTTTCCTACTCTTTTTCATGTTGATTCACTTTCTCTCATTTTAGTCTACTCAGAAGAAGCATCACAGCATCAGTACTACCAACATCAGCCAGCGTATCTTGTTCTTCGTTTAAAGTGAAACAAAAGCTTGATTCATTAGATTTTCTCATGACTTTCCGCAACTGCTCCTGCTGCATTTCAGTATAACTCTTACCATCCATTATCATCAACTCTTTCTCGCTCGCTCTACCCGTTTTTCTACTCTACTGTATCATCTTCTTGCTTCTTGTTATATCACTTTGTGAATGGTCGGGTGCTTTAAACATTATTTTTTTTAGATGACAAGAGATACCTTCCGGCAATAAAAAGGAACGGGACTGGTGGAAATAATAACAAGGGAGAGAGCGTTTAAATATCAGCACTAGTGCGATTGTGATTATATTTTCGAAATATCATCATCGTGATCACCCTTGCCGTCACACTTCCGAGTTGCCTTTAAAAACAGTGAGGCTCTCTTTTAATTTCAGACAAAGCCTACACACAGAAAAAAAAGTTGTCAAAAGGAAGTCACATTCTTTCGCCGCTTGCAATTTGCTCTGCTATTTTCCTCCAGTCAAAAAAGAACGGGAATGTAAAGCAATGTCAAGAGTTACTCTCATCGTCATTCATGACATTTTTCTAACAGAAAAGCCATTCTAATCACAACGATGAGGATTTCGCTCTCGTCAAACACAAAAAGAAGGATTAAGCTATCTTGTGGTGCTGCTCATGCTGAACAACTTGAGCATGGTCAACTTTTTATACCCAAAGTGGAGAAAGGGTTTTGACAAAAATGTCATTATGCTTTTATAAATTTTCTGCTCGTTTTCTCTTGTTGGAAAACAACAGCCGCAACAACTTTGAACGTTTGAACTTTTTCTTTACTTCAGCTTCCATCCTGCTGCTGATGAAATTACTTGTTACTTTCGTTATATAATTATATCTCAAAACTGAATTTAGTTTCCTACTTTTTCCCGTACCAGCAGCGGCAAAGGTTTTGATCTCCTCATCAATTTAGATGGACATTTTAAAAATAAAATTGTTGTGGTTGGTTTGTTAGTTGGGAGAAAGCAACGCATTGGGAGAGTGAGGAAGATCCCCTTTTACGTATTCATTTGATCATGGTCTCCATGATCACTTAATATGATTATTATCATGGTATACGTTACGTATGTATGCATATATATTACGGTACTTAGCTCTCTATATATTAATATTATTATGTAATGTAGCGATGTACAGGTCAAAATGTCACATATTCTCCCATTTTCATTTAATTTTATCATTAGTGCCATCAGTAGCAGCAGCAACAACAGAGGCTTGACTTGATTTGAATCTGTGTACGCTATCTACCTACCTATATTACACACACACAGCAATACAATACCCAGGATATTATTATTATTACAATTCTTGTTATTGTCCTTGCTCCTATCATCATTATGATCATCATGTGTGCATTGTCCTTTTTCTCTCTCTCTTCGCTTCGTCCTCCTTTTGTCTTGTACATTTATTAACCTTACTTGACTTAATTCTTTCACTTACAAGCACCGCTGCCACCACCACCACCAAAACTACTACGACTGCAAACACCGCCACACACACTCACGGGAAAAAAAACTACGTCGAATCTGCACAGCAACACATGAAAATTCCATTATTTGTTCTCGAGTACACAGCGACATTCTTCCCTTTTTACTTAATAAAAGTTCCCCCCCTCTTGTTATTATTATTCCTCTTCATCATCTTTCTCCATCTCCTACTCTGTTGCTGGTCCTTCTTTTGTGGATTTTCTCTTTCTTCTTCATCCGTCCCTCCCTCTCTTTACTTTACGCACACACATCTCCTTATAAATACCTTACACACTCAATAATGATGCGATGCATTTACTATTATCTTGATGTTTGTTTGCCTTTTGCCAGCTCTGACTACATCACACTACCCCGTTTGTCATATTAAAGCTCCTTGTGAATAAAATGAAAATTTTCTTATGCATGCGGAAAAAAGACACAGGGGTGCAAAAGTGCAATGATAAGACAGACATGTACATATATTTCTCTGTATGTTTGTATATTTTTAGACAAATAAAAATTATGTGATCACAGTCAGCCAAGTCAGTTTGGTTGCACTACATCATCATCATCATCATCATCACAAAACTTACTTTATTCAAAGACAGGGAGAAACACAAGGGAGCATAAGAAAAACACGCTGTTGCATTTTCTCTCTCAGTCTCTCAGCATACAAGATATATTCTCGGGGGAAAGGGGGAATAATAATGTGAGGAAAATGCGAGTTTATCAAGATGTTGTGATGTGCTTTGTGAGATGTAAAGAGACAACATTTTCTCTTTAAACAGTTTGTGATCTGTTTTCTCCTTATTTTGACTAAAAGGCTTGGGTACGTACGTTACGTACATGTTCTTTTACAGCAACATAAAAATGTAGTTTCCCTGTTTCAACTTTATTTCATTATTTGAGATTTCTTCAATTTCTTTTCATATTTTTGCCTTTTTGATACCATACATGTTATATTTTTTTAACATAATTTTTCTAACAATGTTTAAATTTATTCTAAAAAAGCACAAAAATACACGGCTAATTATTGTGAGTAGCAGTTATATTTAAACGCAAAGTTGTTTATATTTTTATTATTTTGTAACAAAGTGAACAAGCTGTATCCAACTGAGAAGAAAACAGTAAAATAAAAAAGTTTCAACTACAACTGATTGGAATGAAGACACTTCCGCCACTCCTTTTCTTTATTTTTACACTTTTCTGGGATCCCAGTTTGAACAAAAAGCCACTTTAATAAAAAATAATACCAATGAAACGAAAGGAAAATGAAAACCTTGTGTGTGCCTGTGTCTGTAAGGGGGAAAAGGACATATCTAATGTGCATCTACATATAATATACATACACATACATACATACGTGAAGCTTTGTTTATTTTATTAGACTTGTATGAATATGAAAGAAAAAGAAAAAAACATTGTCCTCGACTTTTTATATAGTTGTTGTTGCTGCTGTAATAATTACTTAATGAATTTTTTATTGTTCTTCTTTTGTTGTTGTTGTTGTTCTCACTTTTTTTCTGTTTCTTTGCTAATAAAATTAATGTTTTACACATGTTGTCGTGCAAAACTATTTCAAGTAAGGAAGTATGACAAGAAAGCATCTGTTCTCTCTTCACTCAACTTTGTAAAGAGATTGGTAAAAGGAGACAAAGAAAAAACGGGTTATTTTTACAAGTTTTCTTCTTTAGTTCCATTCCATTACGACAACACCACCACCAGCAGCAGTTTCCATATTACATTACATTTCTTACCTATACGGTATGCAAGATGCGAATCCTCCAACCACTTCAAAATCTTATCTTAGACTTATCTCGTATATAGGTATATAATATACTGACGCATGGTTATCGTATGTTATTTTCTCAATGTTTAAATAAAAAAAGAAAGTCATAATATGATTACATTTTTTCAATCAAAGTGGTCGAAGATTAAAGACAAATGGTTCACTGCTTCTTGCTATGTATAATTGAACTGCAGACAGCGTAAAATTTAAACAATAAGATGTTTTTTACCAACATTTATTTTAATCATGAAAAATATTTAGATAATTATTATCAGCACATTTAAAAACCACTACTTATTTCTGAAGATTGTATGGTCATAGTTTTTAAATATCCCAATTCAATCCTGTCAATGTCCTTTGTCTTTTCCACTTTGGAATTTGGGTGAATAATACCGAACAGCTGGATTATGTTCAGGAGGCGGATCTGTATACTGATATGGTTCGAAAACCTCTTCATCTCCAAGCATCCATCTAGTATTACGAGAGGGGGTTATGTATTCATCCAGCAACCCACCCCATGAAAAATCTCCAACACCTTTTGAGCGACTCTGGTCGTTGTTGACACATGCGAAGACAGGTTGTTGTGACTGTACTACTGTTAAATTCAAATGACAACAAATTTAAGTATTTAAAAAGGTTTGAATAAATGAGAAGTGTATTTATTGATAAACTGTTTCTTACATAAAACAATCAAAACAGTAATGATGGTCCTAGCCTTGAAACTTTCTATCATCATCGAAAAGCACTTGGTTTGCTGCTGAAGAACTAATTTAGTTGCTCAATTTTTTATAACAGAGCTGAAAGCTACTTAAAGTTTGAATAGAAGTATAAACGTTTCTGAACATTTACACCTGTGAATTATTTTAAAATGGTCAGTCTTGCTTGCGCTTGAACATTTAATTGATACAAAATCTATTTGATTAACCAAACTGCAGTAAGTAACGGCAACAACTTCTTTCTGTCCACAAGAGTATTCTTTGATAGGTAACAACGTATTATGATGTGATGGCTTAAATCCATCCAATTTATAATTACGAAAATATGAAGTCAAGCTCACATAAATGGCAATGAAGCAACTTCAATAGCAATAATTCAAGGCTACCTTCAATTGTGTAGAATGTGGACTTATATAAGCATTTTGCTTATGCACATTGGAGTTAAATATTTTTCGTGTTAAAGTATGAAGTTAACATGAATTATTATTATAACTGAGTATAAAATATGCTAATTACTCAATTTGGAACTTGCTAATGTTTCTTTTCCAAAAACTAGCAATTTTTTCTCGTGTCGACGACTGAATGGCTACTTAACATTTTAGTTTGCGCTTTAAATGATGATAAAATAATTATGCTACACAAATACATCCATTAAATATATATCTGCTCCGTAATCACCACCATCTCCACATTACTTTCGAGCAATTTTTTATTGCAATATTATAAATGCGTTTCTGTATCATTATGCAAAAAAGATTACGCACAACATACCATAAGTTCTGTCTGAAGATACATGCACAGACAGTAGCAACAAGGAAAATGAATAACTTTGGCACTTATTATGATTATTATTAAATGACATTAAAACATGTGCCTCCTGTAAAATGACACAAAAACACTGGCAACTGGAAAAGTCGTACAACATGGAAAGGCGAAATGGTAGTGCTGGGTGGTGGTGTAGTGATTTCTTCATAGAAAACGAAAGGGTTATATTTATATCATATAGTACCAAGAATGAAGCATTTTATAGAAACGGAAGCTGTAGGAAAGGGTGAGGAAAATGAAATAGTTGGAACTGTTTCAAGCGGAAAATCAAAGGCTCATTCTAGCACCACTACAGCAACTACTATGACCAAACTACCACCATCATCGTCATCACCAGCAAGTAAAACACTTGGGAGGAAAATCCGAGCAATTATACAGTCGTTTGATTCAATTTCCCATATATGTAATGTAATGCAATGCCATAATAATAATTCCATGAAAAGGGTGTTCACAAAAAGCAGAAAAGCAAAAAGGAAAATGGCACATTTTGCGAACTACAGAGAGGAAGCTATTACAGATGAAGAAGTGAGGATATGTGTGTGCACTTAGTACCATGTAGAATCCTCATAAAATGTCGACTGCTTTTACATATTCTTTGCAATGTTGTTCTTACCACTTATGAATGTTAGTTTTTCAATGAAAATGAACGTATGCATGTCCTTTTTACCTTCTCAGCATCATTAAGCTATGTTCGTGTTCATATTTGTAAGCCATTTAAAAAATGAAATTTGATCTCTGGTCTTTGAATTCTGCAGAGCTACAATTGCTGATATGGCATTAGTGAATTTAAGCATCACTAGCACTTCGATTTTGTTCAATTTGGAATACTTAAAAAAAGTAAAATATCATTTGATTTAACAAAATTTCCTCAAAGTGATGAATGGAGGACCTTTGATTTTCAGCATCATTGGATCTTATCATCATCAATAATAGCAATTTTAGCAATGTAATTTGATTGCCTTCGATTCCTGACTGAATGTATATATCATCATTGTCATCGAATGTTAAAATGCCAGTTGAGACATACGTAAATTTAGCACGAAATGTGTTCAATAAGCTTTTTATCTGCTTAGGAGCGAAAGAACATTTCAATAACAAATTGGGACACGCGCTGTATTGTTTGATAAGACAAAGGACTATTGTTTGAGACTGAATGTTGGCAAGACATTTTTTTAACTGAAATAAGTCAAACAAGTAGGTGTATACAATATATGTATATGTAAGATGCGAAAGGGGGAGCAGTTAAATCTATTTC
This sequence comes from Entomobrya nicoleti, assembly GCA_034695465.1. Lineage (NCBI taxonomy): Eukaryota > Metazoa > Arthropoda > Collembola > Entomobryomorpha > Entomobryidae > Entomobrya > Entomobrya nicoleti. Next base: position 15,910 of record JAQFZG010000737.1, read on the forward strand.
GACAACTTCTGCGACAGCATAAGACACATTGGGCCTTTTTAGAAATGAAAGGGGGACACGATAAAAGAGACGACTGTCGACTGTTTGTTAGTATATATTTGTCTTATCGATTTTGTAGAGTCCAAATTATTTACTCGAACTTTATTTATTGTCGAATTTCACATAAACGACTGCTATATAGTTTATTTTATTTAGTCGACAGTGCATATTGTTGTACTTTTTTACGAACAACTAGAAACCAATATGCTACTTATACTTTGTTTCATCACTATCACTAGCATTTAAATAAGCACATGTCCTGTCCCTTATATTTCTGATACCCAAATATCAACAACTTGTAAATATGGGTACAGCTTGTTTAAGATGATGTTTACGTTTGTATTTTTAACAGAAATGTTTATGTTAGTTACGAAATTTAACGGTTAAGTTACGATTATGGCTTTGATTATGTCAAAGACAAAGAAACCGTGAAATAAATTAAACTCTTTCCGACTAAATTAGATTACGCTGTTTCTTCAACAAAACATTTCGACTAAATTCATTTCTACTAAAAATGTTGAGCTAACTTCCTTCTCGGTTAGAATTAGCAGAGTGGCAAACAACATAATTCTGCCATGTATTTTGGTGCACTACTTGACGTTCGACGTTTTTTATAATTGACCATAACTCACGTTTTGTTTGATATTTTTGGGTCGTTTTTTTCAGTTAGTCATAACCGAACTCATATAAGTTATAATTACGTCCCAATTTTGAAACCAATTCTTCTTTTATTTCACCTATTTCCATTAGCACCCCCAAAACAAGCGATCACATATAAATTCTACAACTAATATGATGATGTGGGAATAAAAAATCATACGTAGGATCAGAAATCATGTAAAATCCTTAATCCTCCCACGTATTCTCTGCTGCTTCACTACTAGATTCACTTTTCATGGCATTTACAACAACCACTATACATCCCGAGAAGAATGTGTAAAAGGACAACGACACATTATCAACTTATACTATCCTGTTTCCTTTTTCACAAAAAAATCACTTCGTCATCCATTCAAGCTGCTTACTACTTCCTTTATATATATTTTTACTTTCACACGTAGAAAATAAGATGGAAAGAAAAGAGCGAGAGAGAGACACCACTTTTATCCTCTTGCTTCATTTGTCATTCTGCCTTTCTCCCTTTTTTGTAATGGCATCATATACAACAATAATGCGGTGTGCTTGCATGACTTGAAACATTTTATCTGGGGAAAGTGAGAGACAGAAAGAATCCACTAGTAAGTAAAACATCGCTTCCTCTTCTCTGCTCTAACATTTTGTTGAGTGTGGATGCTGAATATATGCATACAATGTTGTACTACACGTGTGTATGCAAAGGAATGTCACATGAATTAAGAGAAAAAAGGTGACAATTCACAGGGAAAAGGTGCGAAACAAGACGGTAAGCTTTTTGCGTTTTTTTTATATTTTGCCCTTCTAAAATTCTTGGAAAAAGGAGAGAGAAGACCACAAGTGCAGACTACAAAACAGCTGGCGATGATCAGATCATGATGGTAGCGGGGTAGAAGATGATGATGGGTCTTTACATTTTATTTCCTTTATGCATGCCTCCATTGTTCCATACACAGTCGAAGAAAGCATGTATATTTTTTCCACCTTTAATGCAAGTACACATATTTTGTTTTATTTTTTATTCAAAAAAAGCTTTTTCTCCTGTTTGGTATTCCTCACTTGACTTGACTCACTCGTCACCGCACACTACTACGCGCAGCCACCATTGTACCACCGCACCGGGTGGATACACGTGATAAACCTATAATTTTTATTTGTAGAATATACAAGCTTGCTTTGCATTGCACAAAACCACCGCCATAACCTCATATTTTTTATCACATCACATATTCGTCATTTTCCTTAGACGTGTCAGCGTGCAGCACACTCGCACTGCAGAAGAAGAATAAGAGGATTCAGTCATTCAAAAAAGTAAGAAAAAAATGACATCGTGTTATTTCATTTTATTTGAAGGAGAAGGGAGAATAGACCGAAATAGATATAAATATTGTGCTGACAAGGCAGCAACAACAACGGCACCAATAGCAGAGCAACAGAAAGTAAAGTGAAGGGAGGCTTAATAGATCTTTCAGCACACAAGAAGCAGTGGCAGCAAAAAAATAGGTGATGGTGGTAGTTTATAAGAATAAGTCGATGATGAAAAGAAGTGTGTTTTTGCACAACAATGCAGTGTACTTCTACAAGACATGCTAAGCTTGTGCATGTGGGATCGCATAATATTGACAACAATATTTATTTATATATTTTTTAGCTTTATTGAATATTTATTATTGAAGTGTATGATGTGACAGGAGACAGGTTTGGAATAAATATTATAGATAAGACACATAAAGAAGAGTGAATGGTTGTCTTGTGTGAGATGGATGAAAAAGTGGGATAATGCGCTGATGTACAATTGTAATGGAAAAAAGGGAAGAAGCTATGAACAAGCTGAGACACAAAAACCATAATATTTCTTGTATTTGTTGTTTCGTTATATATGTTGTAGTGAAAGTGGGTTGACTCTGACTGGTATCAGTAGTAAAAATTCTTGTCACATCTTTTTTTTTGGAAGGAACGGTGGGGAGGGGATGAGTTTAGAGGTTGAGGTGTTTTGAAAGGGTCCGGGTCCACTAGGCTTTTACATTCTTTTGAATGATCATATTATTCATAGTTGATAGGGTGTATCTCTCTGGATAAGGTGTAGTTTTTTTGTAGAGTGTGATTATAGCACTTTGTTTACATGTATTGAGAATTTTAAAAGGAATTTTGAAATCTAAAAGTGAATAGAAAGTACTTTTTTGTGAATGATATAGGTTTGGGTGAAGTGAACAAGAAAGGGATTTTGTTGGATTTTACATTTAAAGTTCTTCAACTGGAAATAAAATGCAAATGATAAGTATGGGAGCGAAAGTATCTTTAAAAGGTCAACTTGTGAAGGAAGATTTTTTTTCAAGGGTGAATGTATGAAAAAAGGACGCTATACTAACTCACATTACAGAAAGAACTGAAAGTGATATAAATAGAAACGGTTGTTGTTATTATTTATCAAGAAGTGCTTCTTCTTTCCATCTTTCATGCCCTTTGCCTTTTACCGTGTATAAATGTCATCATTATCATTGTCCATAATCTTTCACCTTTTCATCTGAACTAACATTAGTCTTCTCTTTGCACTGCCAGTACTGTCAATGTAGACAAAGTAAAAAGTATTGCAAAAAAACAACTCGGGTGGAAATTATACCAAGAAATAACTATATTTACTTCACAATTTCCTCCATAATCATCCTTTTTTAGGCAAATAATTTTATTTTTGCAGGGAATATAATCATATCAAGTTGACGATGATACATTTTCCATTAATTATAATTTACTTTAAGGTTGGGTTTTAATGAACTACCACGCAGAACTGAATATCAAAACCAAATATACACTGACGTGACGATGAGCAAATTAAGTCAAGGAAGACTGGAAAACTGGAAACCTACTTGCAAAGTTGATGCTACACTACTTTTGTAATAGGACCTTAAATATCCAAGCACTTCCCTCCTTCATTTATTCTTTCTTATCATATGATTCATAATATTATTATTCCATTTCACCCTACGAAAATAAAACTCTATTCCGCTTTTCTACACTGAAACTCATATATTATGCTCTTGTTCCAAAAAAAATTACGTCTCGTTTCGTCAGTATCATCAAAATAACCATTACAGTTATTACAACAAGTTTTTTATGTGGATTCTTTCATTCTCATTTCTCCGTTTGCTCATTCTCATGCTTCTTTTATTTCTTGAGTGTCTTCTTCTTATTCCGCATTATTATTATATATAAAACATAGAGACTAAAGTGGTTGTATAGTTAAGTAAAATACAAGGTTCAATATAGAGCATAATGTGATGTGATGTATGCATATACCTTCAAACTTTTTGTATCACTTTCAGAAAGTAGCACAATAATAATAATCATATGTGTCTATGTATTTATTTTTCATTTGAGTAGGCAGTGTATATTAAGTTGCAGAGAAGAAAGAGAAGAAGCCGATATTTTTTTTCTTCGTTATTGTTACCCTTTTCTTATTTGCTTTGTTTTTTTCTCTGCTGTGTTTTTCCAAGAAGATGATGATCAGTATTCTGATGATGATATTTCTTTATTCAGTGTGTCGGTGTGTAGACACTTACTCCTTATCCATTTTAGTTTAACTATACAACTTACATTCTTCCAGGATGACTGCTTGTGATCATCAAGGATAGTGATGCCGGTGATGATAGTATATACATATATGTATATCTATGTAGATAAGTATAGGAATATCAATGTGCAGAAAACTGACTGTATTGGCACAATGTTTGTAGAAACAGAGTAAAGTTGTAGTGGCGGAGTGTGCAGCGTTGAGTAGAGTCATAAAATTTGTTGTAGAGAAACTGTGTGCATTTGAAGAGACATGGCTTGTTCATTCGATAAGGCTGGGTTGGTATGTAATATACATGTATAAGATCCCTACAAGCTTATTTATCTGCTGCTTTCTTTCTGGAAAAGAAATGAGTTTGAGTACTAAGAGCAGCAGAAGAAGTTTATCCTTTTTTTACAACTTGAGTAACATGCCCTCTGACGGGTTGATGGTGATTGCTGAAAACATCCCTTTCAATCCTTTTCATTATTGCTACAGTTCAAAAAATGAGGTTGCCATAATTTTTTATTTTCATGGCCCTCCTCCTCTTCTTGTGTTGCTTGAGTGCTGCTGTTGCCGTTTCTTCTCTCCTCCATTCCCCCTCCAATCCCTCCAATTTCGCTTCTCCCTGTCTTTCATTTCATTTTCCTCCTTAAGGCAAAGATAAACACAAGGGATAATACTACGCGAATATGTATGTACATACAACAGTAAGTTGTGCGAAGGAGGAGGAGGAAAGAAATGGAGAAACGGATTCTCTCCGTTTGTACGCTCCCCGTGATGATGATGATGACGAAGACACAACACAACCAAGGCAAAGAAGAAACAGCTTATATTCATGGTGTGATGACGACGAAGACGACGTCGACTGAGATGATGACGATGATGATAGGGTAAAAAGAAGGAACGACTAATATTGCATTATCCACACACCACCACCATCACTGCTGCTGCTGCTTCTACACTTTCCCTAGAAAATTATAGAAAAAAAAGAAAGAAATGCATTTTCTCAGTCAGCACAGTCAGCAGTAGTGACTTCATACATACGTACATAACATGCATGCATGCATGTACATAATAAAATGAAATGTTTGACTTTTTCCTTTGCCATCTCACTCGCACTTTGTCTGTGTCTGTTTTTTCTCCTCAGCCCTTTTAGTGTGGAGCAAGTTACCACAACCATCAGTAAGTATTATACTAGCATCAGGGGAAAGGTTTTTCTTTTCCCTTTCAAGAAAAAAAAAGCAACGAAAAATGTGACGATGATGAGAATGAGAAAGAAAACGACCAGACTTTGATACTAATATTGCAGCACAAGCAGCTACTTTGCAGTTTACCAACGGATGGACTGTGTAAACTTTGTTGGTATGACGATGACGACGAGCGATAACGAAAAAAAATCATTGAAATCCCAGTGCATAAAAGGAGACAACTGATGATGAAAATGCAAGAGATGGACATGGAGTTACAAAGACAGACTGAAATGGAGACCTTGTTTGAGCGTTTGGTAGAGATTGTTCACGTTTCTATTGTCTCTCCGTCTATTGTCCCTTGGATCATTATCACACTGCAATGTATAAAACTAGACATGGCACTTTTCCTGAAAAACTGCTCCGACGAACTGCCAAAAAAAGTCATGCTTTCGTGTCTGCATTTGTGCAGTGACACAACTATGATGGAAAAGACTACGATGCCGAGAATGACAAACACAGAAAACTAGACTTACATCCAATGTCCAAGTCAAGTTAAAGTGAGCATATACGGAGCTTTATAGGGCGGAGAGGCCATCATCATATGAGAGCGATCCTCCCTCCCTCTCTCTTTCTGTTGCTTTCCTTGTGTCTTCTGAGTGAAATGATGATTGCAGCGATTACACTTGAAAATAAAAAAGGAACACGTAATAATAATATGACATGGGACACACAATATTGCTATTTTTCTCTCTCTGTAGTATCTAGCCATTTTACCAGTGCAATTTCTCTTCTTTTTTTTTGGTGCTCTTCAAAAGAAATCTAAAACGTTTCACGGTCATAGTCATCATGATGAGCTTGCTCATATTTGTTTTTTTGGATGTATGCTCGTTGTGCAAGAGTAGCAGTAGCATAACAAATTGGCTGTGATTCTTATTTTCTCCTATTATTCTTCAGATGCTTTAAAACTGAACATGTTCATTGCAAGATAGCTCTCTTTCCTCATCTACACATTATTGCATTGCTGTTACTGCACCCATCCCATCATCTTCCATGACTTGAGATCTGGGCAAAGTAAAAAAAATGTTTTTTTTCTTCGGTGCAGTGAGTTCATCCCGCTCGACTCACGCTCCATCCCTATTTTTACGTTTTTTTCTCATTTAAAATGTATAACAGCTTCCCTCATTCATTTTCAGTGAGCATGTTTCACACTGCCCTTAACAGTATTGATACAGCACAAGATAACCCTCAAAAGAAGAAAAAAATAAGCATGTGTAATGTAATAGTGCCACTTATTTTATGGACTAGTGTGTAGTGTGTGCATGTGTGTGTGTGTTTCCTCCAACCAATGAAGAAAATAAAACGATAAGACCAAGAGATTGAGAAAGAAACAAAAACGAAGCAATATAGAATGTTTTTATTGTTTTTTATCATGTTGGCTTTCTACTTTACTTTTTTGGTTGAGCCATCATTTTCATCATCGTCGTCCTCGCATATATTGTAGACTTGTAGACTGAAGTATATTCCTAATATGCACTATTCTATACCCCACGTTTCATTTTATCTCCCATTTTTTTCTCGCCTCTTAAAATAAAATACGTTAGCCACTTTACTCCCACTTTCACACTTTCTCTTTTCATTTTATATTGGCATGGCAATGATGATGATGATGATGATGTGATGGGATAGGAATATGATCATTTTATCTTGCTCTATTTGTATACATAAAATATAACTATATTATATTATAACCAGTTTGTTCTACGTATCTATTTTTTATCGCTTGACTTTACTTTATATACAAATGACGAAATCTTTATTATGCTGCTAAATGGGTTTTACTTTTTTTTACAGAAAATCCGTCTAATGATATAGTCCCCTATTTTCGCGCTCCCCTCTTTATGTTTCAGAGCATATTTATTAAGTAGCAAAACTTTTTCTGCCGCTTTGCATGCTTATCATGTTTGTCTGGTTGTATGGAAACCGCTTCAGATTACATGTCAAATAAGTAACTTTCCGTTTCGTTGCTTTTTCAAAAACAAAAGTGTGAATTTGTGTGTTTAACTTGAAAACTTTTGGAAGGACAATAAAACTTGGGCTACTCAAATACACCTTATAAATCCGTTTATTTATACTTCTTCTGGGGATGATCAAGCATGCCCATCTTTAGATTACCCGATTCTCTCATCCAATCAAATAAGTATATATGAATACTATAGTCTTGTCAATACAATGCTAAGTAATAATGTATTTTTGTCTCACTTGAGCTTCAATTTTCTAACAAAAAAAAAACACTTTCCATAAGAAAAGCTTATTACCCCACTAGGTAATTTAGAGAAAACTATGTGCTGTAAACCAATAGCAACAGGGATTAAAAGTAGATTGAGCTTTTCGAAATAAAGATTTAGCAGTCTCAAAGTAATATAACTTAGAAGCTAAAAATGCATATATTACATCGAAAGCAATACACTTTAGATAAAGTTCAACCGGAAAAAATATAAATTCTACAAAGTATCTTATTTGTGATTTCCATTTTAGATTATTCTAATCATCATAATAATCACGACAAAAGAGGGCAACAAAATGTTTTAACTGTGTGGTGTATGCGTGCATACATAAAACCAAATAGATTCGTCAATTTTCCAAGTATCTAGCCAGTCAGTCGACCAACTAAACATGATTTTTAAGGATGTTGCCTACTATGTATTTATTTTTAGAAATCATTACCTTAAGAGCAACAAATAGAAGGAACGCAACGCCATTAAATTTTGCTTCCGAATTTTCTTCTTTTCAAACTATTCATTGTGTTGTGCTCACATAAAGAATCTGATTATGCTTTTAGTAGTTGCGGCAGCAGTAGTAAAATTCCTTTGCTCCATTTCCGCCCGTTCTCCAACTCTAAGAGAGTAACAGTGGCAATGCAATGCATGGCTGTCTGTAAGACCAGCAGGCTGGCTGGGAGCAATTGCAAAATCCTCTTATCCAAACATGGTTTTTTAATGAGAAAAGTTGTAAATCCAGCTCATTTGTTTGGTGGTTTTACTTTAACTCTCTCTCTTTCTCCCTCTCTTTTTTCTTTCCTTCTGCAAGACAGATAGGTTTGTCTATACTCTGTATAAACACTATAAAAAATATATTATATTGGTTATCCTCCTTATTACGTAAAATTCCATAAATATATGTATGAATCTACACACAAAAATAGATAAGTATGTCGGCATGTTTTCAAATAAAATAGAAGCAAGTGTGTGTGTATATGTTACTCACTACGAAGAGTGAATGAGTAGATGTGGTGGTACAAGTGTACTCGTGATGATCATGTTGATGCTGCTACTGATCATTGGTTGATAGTTCCTCCCGGGACCGTAGAAAAGAGCATCAACAGGAGGAGAAATTTCTGAATAGTTTAGTTTATACAAAACCAGCAAACCAAAAAAGGATGAGAAGTAGAAAAAAACTTTTTTTTTCTCTTTTTTATTTTTCTCTAAAGAAAATTTGTCACAGGAGACAGACACATATAGACAGAGAAAGAGAGAAGAGGTAGAGTGAACAAAGAGGAGTAGCAAGGAGTAGAAATGAACTTTTTTGTCTCTGTCTCGAATCTCTCTTCCTTTTTCCTATGTTTTCCAAAGATGAACAAAGTCAGTGAAGAAGAGAGTGGAAAAGAGGTACATCGTCGTCATCATCATCATATGCTTTGGTTTAGTTGAGTTAGTTTTTTTGGTTGATGGGGGCTCCTCCAGTGTGAATCCATCCATTCATCAGTCAGATCATTATCGTTCGTCAGTAGTGAAAAGTTTTGCACTTGGAAAATCACACCGGCATCACCACCACACACCAGAGCAGTGTGTGGCAAGCAACCTGTATGTAATGTGGATACATACTTGATTTTTTTTATATATGTATGTACCCTTCCCTGCTTTTTATCCAGCCAACCATTATGACAACCAAACACTCATTCTTCATTCAGCTCAACTCAAAACTCTTTTTTTTACCAGGCATGTGTGGTGCTACACTAATATCATAAAGTTTACTGTTAAAGGAACACTCATGGCATGGTTGTCCTCCTCCTCATCATCCTCATCATCCATGAAGAAGTAAAAAATAAACTTTTTTTCCAAGAGAGAGAGAAAAAAAAGTATAACTGAATTGACTACCATCTTGTGAACGCATCTAGGTACATATCCCATGTCACTACTGTTTCTATCCCAACCACCACCATACCAACACAACACTTGTCTACTAAAAGCGCAAAAATAAATCTATTGGGACAAAGTTAAACCAAAGTGTGTCACTTAACTTAAACACGAGAGAACGGGAGAGGGGGAAAGGGAGATGAATTACACGACATCATCATCATCATTCTTCTCGTAATATAATCACTGTCATTCCATAATATTATTTTGGTTCACAGGGAAAAAGTTATTCACTCTTCTTCTCAAACTTATAAACTGTAAAGCAAACACAAGCACAGCATAAGTTTTATACACAAAAAAACGTACATACAAAGTGTGTAGACTGTTTCCATGGTATACTTTCTAGAGAGGAGACAATAAATTGATATTAGATACTTGTACGTATGAACGTATGTATTTCACAAAAAGATTATATGCAATTATCATCAACGTCACCATCATCGTCAACCTCCTCCTCCTTGCCGTTTCAGTGAGATTTTGAGGAGAAACTTGTTTGAATATAGGCTATATTTCTACCACCTCCACCACCACTTCTCTTGCTCTTTTTCCTTGTCCTAAAAACGTGCCGAGGTTAGAGCACCTCCAAGTGACAGTCAAAACTACATTGTATTTATCAGCCAGAGATAGTTTACTTCTTCTGTTTTCTATGTACATACTCTTAAACACGCTTGCTTACTTTTACATAAATTATGTTACGTGTGTGTTTGTAAATGACGATGACGATGATCAACAAGATTGAAACTTTTTACTGTACACTTTAGAAATGTGTGTGAGTCGTTGCTCCTGGTTCTGATGATGAGGAGGAGGATGAGAAAGAAAAAGGGAATGTGAGCTGGGTTGATACGAACAAACAAGAAGTATAATAATTAGTAGTGGAGTGGTAGCTGTAGCGGTTTCCTTTGGAGCCACCAGTCAGCTTTTAATGTGTTATGTGTGATTTGATGCGTGTAGTAAGTCATGTAAATGGTAGTAGTATATTCTCTGCTAATAAGTTGGTTGATATAAAAAGTGTTTGTACATATGTATATTTGAGATGTGGGTAGAAAGATAGAAGTAAATAAAATTCGCTTCCTCGCTCTCTCTTTTCCAAGTCTGTTTCTCAATGGAACTCCGAGTTCTAAATGGAAGCTTAAAAAAGTTGTCTGTGCTCCTCTCATCCTTTTTCTTTCTTTCTCTCGTTAAAAAAAATCCTGAAAAGCTTCTACTTTCTACATTACTCTTGTTAAGAATCGCATACATATTATACAGTTCTTATACTTGTAAATGGAAACAAAAAAATTATTTAAGTAACGATAAAAATTGAATGTAGATGCTAAGCAAATATGCCTCTTTAGCTAAAACCGGATTAAAGGAAGAGTAAAAGGTCAACCAGCAACAATTCTTGAATAAAATAAAATGTTAGAAGGCAAAAAGACAAGCGGAGTCAGCAGCTTGCTCTATGCATGTCTGGATAAGACAAGCGCAAAGTCAAGTTGTTTTTAGCTGTATAATCTAATATGTATTTATTGCTGAAAAATCGTAACTACAGCAAAAAAGGAAGCAGAAATTATGCTGACCATGGGCGAAAATTGGAACATGAACATGATCCAGTTTTTCTGTGAAGTGGAAGAAGACAGCGGAGAAATCGCCTAGTAAAAAATCCAAAGAAAAAGGGATAAAGATGATGACGGTGATGATGACGACAATGTTAAAAGCATTAATGTTGTCCATGAGATGGGATAGTTTTACTTGCATTGATGTGGTAGCTGTGTAGGCGGGTGGATGGTATTACGTATTAGTGGTTTTAAAGGCTTTTGTACGTTAAACTTTGTATCACTTTTGAGGAATCACTCTTTTATTCCAGTATAGTGGACCATATGAAGTAATCTATACACCATATTTAAAATTTTATAAAAATGGACCCGTACAAATAATGGAGATAAATGTATCGGATGCATATAAAAACATAGTATCTTTCTTTGCATTAAATTCAAGTCAAACGGTTTGGGTTTTTTGCTACATATTTCGTGTATGATAACAGCTTTGTGATATTTACATACGACAACTTAAGGTGATGAAAAAGCTTGTCCATATTTAGCTAAC
>JAQFZG010000738.1:0-27589 GCA_034695465.1 Entomobrya nicoleti
TGTAACTAAGCTCAGCCCAGTTGTTAAACTAAAAATCATAAGTCTTCATGAAATAGCGACCGTATTTTATGAAGAATGTTTCAGTAGTTTGTGGATGTTGACATGACATTTGTAAAGAAAATAGACAGCGATAAGTCGCATAATAATAAAAACGGTGGTTTGGAATGAAATCGAGTGGTTCACGACTTGTTCATAATATGTAAGATCCTTTTTCAAATAAAATCAAACTGTCAAGCATTTAAAGTAACACCATTTATTTGTTTATTTATTTATAATACCAGCAAGCTTTATTTATCAGGCTAGATCGTTTCCGAACGAAAAAAGTTCAAGCATTGATAATAAATAACAACTATTTTGTTCGAGTGGCTAAATTCGTTTAAATATTTAAACTTTGAATTTTAAAGTATGCTTTACTTATGAACAATAAGCTTAAGGACTAGCTCATAAAAAAATATTGGAAAAAACTTCCTGTGAAAATAGTAATATTTTCAGTACAAGTAACTTCTAATCACTTAAAATGCCACAACTAATAACAGCACTGAAGTCCTTCGAATACTATATATATCTCTACTATTTGTATACAGTGTACTTTTTATACTTAAACTAAAACCATTTTCTTGATATTTGCAGAACATTACATTTTATCTCGATGAATTTGTCATTTGCTGTTATACAAGCACCATTTAGGATGAACACAAGAAAAACAGTATCAAAAGCTAACCTTTCTAGAAATGGTAAAATCAATAGTTTAAGTAGTTGTTGCCACTATGGACCAATTTGCTTTTTAATTATTTTCCGACATGATTAGTTGGATAAGACAAAACTAACATCCTGGCAAAAAGCACTTAAAAAGGCAAAAATGAATACGTTGCTACTCTCAGTTCAAAACGAAAACATAAGAAGTTCCTTATACTTTATAGTAGATTTTTGCTTATTTTCCATATACATTTATCCAAGTATATTTTTAAAAGGCATACAATTTGATATTTACCACGTTGTATCCACCATAAATCCCGCTTTCCCATTAATCTTTCTGGAGTTATTTTGAATTCGGAAAAAAAAACTTTAGAGGGGAAGAGTTCAGAATTGTAGACTTTAAATCGAAAGCTTAGCCATAATGCTTTACAACTTTGTTTTAGAAACGTTTCACAAGTTTGCATTCTATTTATGTGTGACACCATACCGCCTCCGAAAAACTAACAATGGCATATATGTTGCGGAAACTGTTTGATTTCAAAAGGTCAGATTTTTCGAAAACTTTACAAATAATTTATCATACCTTAAGTTAACTTTAAATTAACATTGTTTCAGTTCATTTCCATTATTTGCTGTATGTTGCCACATTACTGGCATTTTGTCACCACTAGAACAACTAACGTGTATCGATGATGACCAAAGTACTGATGAATAAATCGTGAATCATTTTATTCCGTTCCGAACCGCCGTAACAACAAAATCAAACAGTAAATGACGGGTAGCTGATGATTTATTTTAAAGTTCGAAATGCTTCTGGTATTCTAAGAAAATTATGTACCGTTCTGAACTTCCGTGACCACAAAAATTGCTTAATTAATAAAGCTAAAGTTTACTAAATAAAGTTTTACTTCGAATTCTCAATTATTTTGTGTCGTTCGAAAACGTATCTTATATTTTATGAACACATCGTGAACCACATGATTTCGTTCAGAAACCCCGTGACAACAAAATCGCTCTAGAAATAAAGCATATTTGTGGACTTACTTCGAATGCTCGAAATTTTTGTGCCTTTTAAAAAGGATCTCATTTTTTGATGAACAAATCGTGAACCATTTTATTCCGGTCTCAACCATTTTCGACACCAAAATTGTTTTGTTTTTTTAAATAAATCATCTATTTAGTTTCACTTCGAATTTTTTAAAGTGTTTGCAAGATTTGAAAAAATTGTGTATTTCATAAACAAATCCTGTACATCAATTAATCGGTTCGTAGATTTTGTCACATTTCGCAAAGTCGATAAATGGAGGGAAAACGCAAAATACTTGCTGTTGATGGTTGAAGTATTGAACCCTAGTTTGTTTCGTTTGGACTGGAAATTATTGTGGCAACCACAAAAACACTTTTTCTTGGTTTTGGAATTAAATTTCTTTCTTGAAAAAACTAAGTATGTATTAATCATCGAATCAGCAAATGCATGAATAAAAGAATTGTCCATCGAACTGGCAAAAGCATTCACTACATAATTTGTCATCTTGTTAAGTGTATAAAGACGTTTAATTAGTTACGCTTTTATACACTTTTGATGTATGAACATAGGTAGTTTGACTCTACACAAATTAATCAGCACAGGTCATCATATATTTACACTGCATTCTAAATTTATGTGGTTGGGTCAAAGTATTATTTATAAAATATATAAAAGAGCAATTTACCATTAAATTGTCCATGGCAAATGACATACATCAAATATCCAACCAACTCAATAACTAATAACTATTTCATATTTCTTTTCCACAAGTATTTTCTGCAGTTTTTGAATAAATACTGCATTGTGATCATCAGTATGTTGTTATTCATCCAACTTCGTAAATTGAATGCATAAATTGTCTTAATAATTTAGACTTAACGTATCACTTCCTTCCCTGTAATTTTTAAGTAATCTGAATTAGTAAGATTAGTAATAAGGTTGCTTGGTCAAGAAAAAAAAGAATAAGATATGCTCGGTTAAATTTAGATAAATATACATACATCGTCGTGACGTTGTAGTCATTTAATAAAACTGCCAAAAATGAAATTAATTTTTGCAATTATTATAAATTTTATGAGTAGTTGAAAATGTCATTCAAATAATCTCACCAGCAAATTCATGCATCTAAAAACAAATAAGCACGATTAAAAAACTATTCAAATTACCGGCCAGAAAAAGCGTTTGAAAAATGGCTACAAAATGTATTCATATGATTACCAAACAATTTTTTTTGTATAGGTGAAAATAATGTTCTCTATACGGTTACTCCTTAAACCTATTTTTCTCACAGGATAGGTGACACAAATAATGGCAAACTGAATGATGATATTGCTAAGCAACAAGGAATTAGACCGGAAGTGCAAAAACTATAAGAGTTACAAAGAATTTTTCGTAAAAAATTAAACCATGATTAGTTTTTATGAAAAAACATTTTCCGAATTTAAAGCTAATCTATCATCTGAAAATATTCTTTACTGTGTATTTTTAATTGACAGGTTTACTAAAAGTACTAAAACATGCCGGCAAGGTACTTCCTCAAGTGTATCTTACAAAAATCAAAGTTGAAAGAAGACCAGGACCATCACTTGAATCTTTTTTGGAAGAAACCGATGAAAACGACTAATATTTTTTTTGAACCGGTCAAAAGCCAAATCAAGATAAAGTTATCTTCTGATAATTACCCAGAATGACATTCAAGACCATTCTGTAGCTTTACCGTTAACTGTGGCTATCAGCTTCATTGCCATATAGCAATATATCATTATTCCGAAAATTTGCAAGTGACATCTTGGATTCTGAATCCGATTTATTAGACGATTCTTTACCTTGACATGTAAATTTTATTTGTGACCATTGTCCAGTGACCATAGCCAGTCGTTCGAAACACGCTAGTCATCTGAGAGCTGTCCACTTGACAAAGACAAGTAAAAGTGTGACGTCTGTGGAACAATGATTGGAAGTGAAAAAATTGTCAGATTCAATAATTTAGTCATAATTAAATACAATGACAAATAGAAAAATATAGTTAAATTAAAATTAAATTTACTTGGATCATGTGATTGGAAGTCAGATTTATTGCAAAATTCTGACCTCGATTTAATATAAACAGTAAATGTCATATTTTGATGCTGTGAAAAATACTGACAGCGATTTAAAAAACCGTAAATGTCATATTTTGATGGTGTGAAAAATACTGACAGCGATTTAAAAAAACAGTAAATGTCATATTTTGATGGTGTGAAAAATACTGACAGCGATTTAAAAAAACAGTCAATGTCATATTTTGATGGTGTGAAAAATACTGACAGCTATTTTAAAAAAAACCGTAAATGTCCTATTTTGATGGTGTGAAAAGTACTGACAGCGATTTCAAAAACACAGTAAATGTCATATTTTGACGGTGTGAAAAATACTGAATTTGTTCACACTTGATTACATTTATTTTTCCCGAGAGAACCGTCATTATGGGGCATACTACTTTGCAATAAAAAATTGACAGATAGGTCAACGCGTGCATGATTTATTTAAACTGACGTAAATATAGCGTCACTTCATACAATACATATATAATTGGTTTGATACGCAACAAGCAAATCGACTAAAAGATTGATATTAAAATATTACTTGTATAAAATTTATATTAGCATCGGTGTGTATATTTTTGAGCTCTTAAAATATTAGCAGTAAGTTGAAATATCTTTATATCAGAAAATAAAGCTCTTCTTTCGAGTTATTTATGTCACTGAAAAATTATGTGTGCCATTTTGTACTTATATATATTTAAAACCAATCAGTAATTTTTTTGTGTCGATATAGATTTGCTACGTGTCTAATATTGTCTATTGTTTTGTAATGGATTTACTTGATTATCTTCAATAATGAATAAGAGTAAATAAATAAATGAATTGTTTAAATCATAGTCTTATTTCAGACATTTACTACAAAATAATTGGTCTTGAATGAAAAACGTTAAGTTTGTTAAGCTGAGCAAATGCATTCACATAAAAATTTGACAGCGAAACAAATTCGAATATGAAAAAAACTTACAAATTGCAAAGTGGCAAAAATTAAAGTTCAATTATGTAATCATTTGGTTCGGTTGATTTTTCCATGTCTTTCAAGTGTCTCAAATGGTGTGAATTCACAATAAGTTTGAAAACATATTTGTCCGAAACACAATTAATGAATCGTTCGAGATAGTGATTGGTTTGTTAAAGTTGAAAATGTATTCAGTAACTGAGCAGCTGAACTAAATGTAAAAATGTTTTTTTGCGTAAGTTTATGGAATGCAAGATTTTTATATTTAAAAACTAGCGAACTGAAAAAGAAAGTTGTGTAAAATTACATTAATAAGTCATCATCATTTATTTGCAATAAAACACAGAGCTTGTGACTCAAGTCATAGATTTCGTTGTTGAGTCTTAAGCTGTAACTCAAAAATAATAACTTATGCTGCACATTTATTTAAGTTTACAACCCCACTAAATAGCTTGGTACAATTTGTACAAAACAAAAATTATTTTTCCAAGTGATCCAAAAATTAGTTTGACGCCCAAGCAATAACTTATGAATGTTAAAAAAATGCATATTAACCCATGATGTCAAATCTCTTTTAACTGGTTTACGTTTCGAAATGATGCGTTAAAAAATTTATTGTCGAATTTACACTAATGACAGGTCAATTAGAATTAGAATTTTATTAGACTCAATTCTGCAGAAAACGTATCCTTCATTATAATAGTATGAATCAGATTAATAAGCTTATTTATATTTCCCTGAAAAAAACATTTAGACAATTATTTTCCACCAGGGGCCTTAATACAATCCTCTTTCCTTGTCCCTTTTCTACTCAAATAGTTCTATTTTACTTGACTATTTTTACTATTAACAATTTCATCCACATCCTCCTCATCCATATGCTTCCCCTTGAAATGATTCCTCCAATTGTGTCTATGCGCATACTTTTCTCCACAAAACTGACATATCCACGGCTTTTCCTTTGTATGGGTATTCATATGACTTGCTAGTCTCCATTTATCCTTACATTGCTCTCCACACTCTTGACGCTCAAATTTCCAACTCTCCGGCCCCTTATGATATTCCATGTGCATATCAAACGTCTTTTTCACCTTGAAACATTTCCCACACTCGGTACAAACCGACTGTTTCTCCACATGAGTACTTTCCATATGTATTTTCATTAAAGCTACTGACCTAAAACCTTTCCCACATGTGTCACAAATAACCGAACCTTTTTTTCTCCTCTGGATTTCTCTTGTTGGCAAGGCGTGTTCTGAATGTTGTTTCCATACCTTCCCATGTTAAGCAACACAAAATAATTTGTGTGTGGTCCATGAAATACAATGGAAAAGATATTAAAAAATTGCGGGCAGTTAATAAAGTTTTATTAGACGGCACTGTTTTGGATAAAAATTGTTAAAACAAGGACCAGTAAAACTATAACATAAACAATCCACAATGATAATGAATACAATGCCGCGTAACTACGGTATATTGCCTATCAATAAATTGCAATGATTTTATGAACTATTGCGAATTAACAATTGTAGTTAATTGCTTATCATCACTGACAGGATATTACGTCTCGAACAAACAAGACAAGCTTTTTTACTCAACACTTTTCAGAAAAGTATTAAAATTCGTTACGTTGCATCAAAAAATGAAGAAACTCGTGATTTGCGCAAGTATTTTTATTCAAATTGCAATAAAAGCAGTATTGAGTAGTGACAGCATGGAAACCCCACTTATGGAATGCGGCATGGAGGAAACCATGGAGCAGTTGGGTAATAAATATTTGATTTCAAAATTAAGTGTAGTGTAATAAACCAAAACTTCTATGGGACCTATTTTTTCTTCTAAAGGTCGCACATTTTTCGCTGGTCAGCCATGGCCTAACGGTCGCATACCATTTGTAATTGAATCTAGTTTACGACCATCACACAGAAAAGTGTTCCAAAGTGCCATTGACGATTTCCATAAATATACTTGCGTCCGTTTCCGCCCGAAAACGAACCAAGACAAAGATTACGTGACAGTTCGAGTTTCAAATAACACACGTCGTTGTGGAACAGCTGTACTTTGCTATTACAAGGGTCAAGGTTTACACTTTGCAGAGGTGTCCTGTTCACATAAATGGACGTGGTTACATGAGCTTTCGCATATTCTATGCTTAGGCCATGAGCAGTCCAGATCTGACCGAAATGAATTTTTATCATATGAAGATTGCAAAAACTCAAGCCACATTGCCCCTATTCCGAGAAGGCAACAACTACGTGGTCAAATTTATGATTATAACTCTGTCATGCACTATGGTTGTTACGGTAAATGCTCGGGGATGCCAAAGATGAGCCCAAAGTACGTCAAAGGGTGTGGCCCGGATGTGTCGGGCTGGGATCAAGCTGGTCTGAGCGTTCTCGACATTGAAAAGATAAATGAGTACTACGAGTGTTATTCTGGGTGCAAACGTCACCGGTGGTACAATATTAAAAATTTGACTCAATCTCAGATGAGATCGGTTGTGAATTTTGCATCTCGTGAGGGAGACGACGAACCCGTCTATTTGTGCCGGGGTTACAATCGCGGAGACATTGCTGTCGGATGGTTCCGACCTCAAGCCAACATGTGTCAAATAAGCAATCAGGGTAAAACATTTAATGTGACTGAACACATCCAACTTTTTGCCCTGCCAAGAGGATCAACATAACTAACCAGGAATTCTCAGCCGTATCGTTTGTATAGCAATGCTGACAAATCTAAAGTTTCTAAATATTTGGAATTAGGAAGAAATGTTGACAACTCACACATTTTCGCGGCCACCGGAGAAGTTCAAGGAGAAAATGGAAAGTTGAAGACGGTCGTTGCGAGGGTGGATAGTTATCGTTTGCATGCTGCATTTCCTCCTGGATTGGAGAGTATGGGGTTATATCGAATATACGAGTTTGATTTCATTGGATGTACCGAAAAATAATACACGATTTATATACATAATTAGGGCAAACAAAAAATTGTGTTCTTTATTACTAATTACTATTGCAAACTTTACTATTTTATGTGAAAATAAAACAATGTTTTCGAAAATTGTCGACGCAGATGTATTCTTATTTATTAAATTAATAACTATTATTTGATTTAATGTTGACATAGTCAAATTATTATCATAAGCAAGCAAAGATGAAATATTTAACTTGTTTTGAGCAGATATCGCTTAAAATGTTGAAATTATTGCTTAATATTTAATATTGAGTTAACAATTTTTTGGCGTTTTGGTAAGTCTTGAAAATGTTTAGTCCTCGGTGAAGTTAAATCTGGTGGATGTATTTAGGTTTAAAATTAGGCTCGAGATGTGAGGTTTTGACTGATGTCTATGCATAAGTCGATGCATATACGATTATACCACGTGTAAAATGAAATTCGATAATTTTCGTGATTGTAATGTCGATTTTAGATTACTGGTAACCGACTGTTACCTCTTCGCCCTCAAAGAAAAAAAATCTTCACCATTGGATCTCCTCTTATCTGTGTTAAATTACTATGATAACTAGCCAACACAAGACCTTTGGTTGGGTAATCTTACTGGGGAACTAAAAAAAGTGTCTCTCGCAAATCAGCAAGTGAATAGTCAATCCTTTTTGTGTAAAACTAATAAACAAACAAAAGATGTATACAAATTTAAGATTATGAACAATTAATATGCAGTTATATATACCAAACGTATTATAATTTATTGAAATATAGATATACTGTGATTTATTTTTATATTTTTATATTTTCTATAATGCAAGGTTTATTTCAAGGAAACGAAAACTTTACACGTATTGTATTTCAAGTCAGATGTTTATTTACGCATAAATAATTTCGCTGACAGATTTCAATAGGTCAAGCAACTCATTAAAACTTTCAGTATTAAAAACGTGTGTCTTCTGATTGTCAGCAATCTGAAGTAATTCTTCCTGATTTGTTGCAGGTCCAATTCCAATTGAAAATACTCGAACATTTTGGTATGCTAATCTTTCAGCAGCCTCGATGGTAAACTGGGAGTTGTCGGAAAATCCGTCTGTTAAAAAAACCAGATTTTTCTCCACTGTTGAGTTGGAAATATGTTCACTTAAAGCCTGCAAATAAACATCGTCACTATAAGAATGTACAATTTACAGATACAACCGAGCAATAAAATGAAAAGGGAAGCTAAACTCACCCAATCTAATGCTAAATGACTCGCTGTTCCCGTAGAAATATAGGGAGCTGTTAGAATTTCCTTGATGACTATATCTGCATTCAGTTGAGCGCCTTCTTTGAAATCAAAGATTGGATAAACACTAGACGCGTATACTGCTGCAGCGACACCATTTTTGTCGTACGTTTTCCACGTGGACAAAAGTTTCGCCGCAAACTCTAGGGCAGTTTTATAGTTTTCAGATCCAACACTACCTGAAGCATCCACCACAACCGCAAGATCATTCTGCTCATAGCATGGAACCGGCTCCGTGTTATTGGGATATATTGTTGTAGGCATAGTCGTGGAAGTATCACCATCTTCTGTCGTAATTATATTAATTGTCGTGGGCGGTTCTGTTGTGAATACTTTCTGAAATATGCCCAGCTTATTAAGAAGAACCATTTCTAGATGCTGGTGTAATAGGTTTTTAAGATGTTTTAGGTATAGCAATTTGTCCTTCAATTGAAATATTTCAAAGCCTCGATGAGATTTGTTAGTTGGATTGAGTTTGAACTCAATATTTTTAACCTCACGTTGCGCATCAATATGTGAGGCTAAACTGGTTGTGTAGTCATGAAGACTGTAACATTGTACTACACCTATCCCTATAACAAAACAAAACAAGTGTGTAAGTAAACCTGTCATAGTTACCAAACTTGAAGCACTTTTTAGAAATTTATTTTCAAAGCTTGTTAAATTTCTGGAAATTTGGACGTAAGTTGAAAATAGATATGAAACAAACAAAAGTAAGTCACTGTGAATGATACTTTTGTGAGGATTGGCTGAACATTTTATACCTGGAATTTGCTCTAATTATTGTATCCCTCCTGCTATTGAAACAAATGAAGTAGTTTTCGCATTACATAATGCAAACGTTCTATATTTTCTAATTCTGTAATGAGGACTGCAGATACACAATAATATCCATTAACAATATTCGTTTGCTTAATTTAGCATTCATTTAAATAAACACAAACAGGGTTTTGTTTTATGGAATTGTTATGGCTTTCGGCTTTCGTAATACATATTTTAAGTCTGCAAGTAAAAACATGCATCATCTCACAATGATCAGTTACACAAAAATATGCATGTCAACATATGTCATCCAAATACCTTGTTTCAAAAAATTTATGTAACCCATTTTATCCACTTGAAAAAAATTATTATGCACACGTTTTTTGCTTTAATCTAAAAACCAAGTTTTCATAAAAATTATGGTTTACTATTTAATACGTTTTGTTATGAGGTTTGAATTTTAATATTCATTTCACTTTTTCTGATTCTTGATTATGTAATCTGTTACCGTGTAATGTAAATCATGTTCAGAATGCTCACCGACTACCGACTCATATTTAGTAGTGTCTGTTAAACAAATGCATGTGTGCTCTCCATTTCGAAATAGATAAAGTTTATCTTCATTTTAACACATTTTTTGTTTGGTTTGCTACAAGAATTTATGTCCGTAAGGTGTACTTTATACTTTCTAGGTCGAATATTGAGTACGGTTTGTAGGACAAAATAAATAACAACAACATATCTAAATTAGAACGCAGTTAAAATTTAATAGATTCCGTATACCAATGGAGCGCTTTGACAGTTTATGACACAAGGCTTGGTTTAAACAAACCTTGTGTCATAAACTATTAAAAATTAAACAAAAGTGTATTTAGATATAGGTATATAACAAGACTGGGGCAAGTTTAGAAAATACTCTCTGGTCAATTAATATTGGAATAATTTAAAAGGGGCTTCAAATGCTATTAAAAAACTCCAATTTCAAACTAAATCCTAAAGACTAAATGTTTCATTTTGTTGAGCTTTTTATTACAATTTAAAACAAAAAGTTGGATAATTATAACAATAAATAATTTTCATATCTTTTTTTAAATAACAGGATTATATTCTATCAGGTGCCATAAGGCAGTCTCCTTTCTTTGTTCCCTTTCTACTCAAATAGTTTCCTTTCCTTTGACTATTTTTACTATTAACAATTTCATCCACACCCTCCTCATCCATATGCTTTCCTTTCAGATGATTCCTCCAATTGTGTCTGTGTGCATACTTTTCTCCACAAAACTGACATATCCACGGCTTCTCTTTAGTATGTGTATTCATATGACTTGCCAGTCTCCATTTATCCATACATTTCTTCCCACACTCTTTACACTCAAACTTCCAACTCTCAGGCCCCTTGTGAAATTCCATGTGCATATCAAACGTCTTTTTTATCTTGAAACATTTCCCACACACTGTACAAATCCAGCTTTTCTCCACATGAGTCTTTTCCATATGAATTTTAAGTAGACCAACTGACCTGAAACCTTTACCACATGTGTCACAAATCACTGAACCCTTTTGCTCCTCTGGATTTCTCTTATGGGAGTAAATTCTGTGATGTTCCAATTCTCCTTCTGTGCTAAATCGTTTTTTACAATTAGGCCAGTCACAAGGCACTGGAAGGGCAGGATTTCGTTGGTGATCTTTATGATGTAGTTTTTTGTGGGATAACAGAATTTTTCTCGTTTTGAAAGTCTTTTCACAAATTTCACATGCTTTAGACGGATGTATCCTTATTTTGTGACGATGCAACTGAAACGATTTTAAATAATACGAGTGGCACTCATCACACTTGAATATTTTTGTAGAGTCATCTACCAAGTCGGTATTGTGATGTCTATCAAAGTGCTGTTTAGTATTTTCTACATACACTTTCCCTTTGCTACACATTTCACAGGCTCCTGAAGACTCTCCAGTTAGGTAACTCAGATGATGTCTTAAATGGTGTACGACATAATATCGTTGTCTCCTTCTCGAATATTTATAGGGACATCTTGGACAAATTAAGTTAGATGGTTCATCAAATAATGGCAAGGCATGTTCAGTCTCGTGAATAGCTAATTTTGTTGGAGAGGTTGCAATAAATGTACAAAAATTACATTTGAACTCCACTGGGTTGAATTGTGAATCTTCTAAAATTTTCACCGGGTTTTGAAGGGTTCTGCCGTGGTCGAATCGGATATGTTCATTGAGAAGTTGTTTAATTGAAAACGTTTTCTGGCAGATGTGACATCTAAATATTGTGTTGTGTTCGTATCTTTTGTGGAAATTTAATTGCTCTTGGGTGAGAAAATAAGCTTGGCAACTTTGAGTTTTACATTTAATGATTTGGGTGTCATCAAGGTTGGCTATGTCATGCCAAGTTTTTAAATGAGCATCTAAAAGCTTCCTGGTGGTTTTCTTGTTGCAAATTTTACAATTAGTGTACTCCGCCTTGTCTTGGAAATTTGACAGCTTGTGTATTTTGGTTATTTTGATGGTGTCATCTTTTGTATTCCTTTTGATAGGTTTAATATCATCCCCTTCAAAATCACTGGCATTTGAACTTGAGCAACTTTTATCTTCTGTGTATTCCATATCGTCATCATTGTCACTTTCGATTTCCGCTAAACGTGAACATTTTGCGATTGATATTCTCTCATGCAAGCTATACCTTTGCTGAGAAAGTATAGTTGGTAGAGGTTTGATATTAGCCTTTTTGAGACAGGTTTCGATGAAGGACGGGGTCTGATTCTGGTTTAAAACTCCTGCTGTCAGATTAACTGACTTCTGTGATTTCGACTGAAGGACTTCAGTGTGATCCTTTTTA
Organism: Entomobrya nicoleti; assembly: GCA_034695465.1. Taxonomy (NCBI): domain Eukaryota; kingdom Metazoa; phylum Arthropoda; class Collembola; order Entomobryomorpha; family Entomobryidae; genus Entomobrya; species Entomobrya nicoleti. The sequence continues at coordinate 12,607 of JAQFZG010000738.1, forward strand.
ATATGTTTGTTCAGCCAGTCCTCAGATATGAAATGTTTCTTGCATATTTTACACAGTGAAGTTTTGCTAAGAACTTCACTCAACGGCAATGGCAACGCGGAAAATACGTCTTCCATTATAAATGAAGTATCTGGTCGTGGAATAGACTTTGATACAATTTGAGTAACTTTTTCTTCGTCAGTTTGGGTTTGAGGAAACTCCAGCTTTGTTTGGATGAGTGAGCAATTGACGGTGTTATTTTGTCTAAAATTATATCACAATGAAAATTAGCATTTTTGTACAAACACATATTTAATCATAATAAAAGAATAATAAATACAACTTACACTGAAGCAAGAGTCTTTTCTTGTGTTTCATCTTCAGAAAAATCATCAATGTTAACGGGGTCATCTAGGAATTCATGAGAGCTTAATGAATCATTATCGTCCAAGGTATCATCGTACTGCTCATTTATGACATCATCTCTACAATTGTCATCCGTATTTGACTCAAAGGTAATTTTGGGATCACTTGATACAATGCTTTGGAAATTGATTTCATGACTACCCAAAATAACAATCTGGTCAACAATGTCAGCAGCAGTTAACTTTTCAGTTTCTCTGTAAATTAAAAGTAAGTTTGGATAATTGTATAAAAAATATATTATGTATCAAGTATAAATATTATGCGTGACTAAATTTTAATTTACCTAATTAATTGGTCATCCAGTGTAGGAGTGGGATTTTTATTTGATGGTTTACTAAACTTATGTTTAGCTTGCGCTAGGTTTGTCAATGCGGCATCGTTCTTGCTCAATAAAATATGTGGTTGACATCTTTTTAGTCTCTGGCGACCTAATGAGAAAATTTGAGTTGTTATGGTAAGTATTCGTTACTAAAGTAATAAGGAATGGAACTCTGTTAACATTTAATTTATTCAAAACGTCTCAATCTCTTACACTGCTGGGCGAAACAATTTCTAAATGTACGAACTGCATGTAGTTTTTCTGTGTCGGTCGGATGCAATGCCTCTTTACTGTCTTCTGTTTGTTGCATTTGCAGCGCCTTGGTAACTTGTGACACCCTTGAAGGCACTCTATTCGCTGATTTAATTATCTTCATAAGCTTATCAATTTTCCATTCTAGCTGCATTTCTAAGCATTTAAACTGATGATAAATCTCACAAAATTCGTTCACAATTACAAGACATCCTTCACAACATCCTAGTATTTGTGACATTGACAACCCGCCGAACTGATTTAATTTCATTTGCTTTTCGAGTTTGGTACCACTATCACCGTTAAATCTTCCGACAAGTTTCAAAAATAAATACAAGTTTGAGGATTCGGCAAGCTCGTTGATAGAATCATTCTCACTTCGGTAACAGAAAACACAAAAACGAGCAGGGTTCTCTAATAAAGACATTTTACCACTTGCTCATTAGTATATACAAAATTATTTGACAAATATCAATATTGCATTAATGCAATAGCAAAATGAGTTAAACTTCAAGAATGAAACTTCCGGTAGGTTAAATAAAAGAAATATCAAAACAAGAGATTTTCAGATTCAATATAGATATATGTACCGGCATACCAGAAAGCAGAAAAGACCTAAACAGCTGAGTTTCTGACAAGTTCAGTGGATTATGAGAAAGCTCATTGAGATGCATGTGCATGATCCACACAACTAGCTTACATAACTCTTATATTTCTGTCTTTTTTGTTTATCAACAAATATAAGTTGAACAGAAGGAAGCTTTATCACAAATTTAAATATTGTAAACTCTAACTAAATATAGTTAACTAAAAAATGGCTTTATTAGATCAAGCTCCAAACGCTTGTATATTTTGTTATACAACCATTAGTTCTTCACAGTCCAAAGATAGTTCATTAATCATTAAAAAGTTTACCGATTTTCTAACAAGATTGGATAAAGGGACTACAAATGAGTTGCTATTCGAAGAAGTGTTTACTAAGATCACATTTTTAAGCAAAGTAATAGAATGCTGTGAGGACTGCTGTGTACTTATAGACAGCTATTGTGATCTATATCATCAAATAAAGTGCCTTGAACTTAAATTAAACTGGAAGCTGGATACACTTAGGAAGAAAATTGAACTAGCTAACAAAGTACCAACAAGATGGATCAACTTTAAATCAACATTAAAAGGAAACTTTCAAGGGAACATTGAGAAAACGGAAGAAAGTCAGAATGTCATTAGGATGCTCAGGAATAAAATTGTAGAATCAGGTAATATTTTACAATTTTCGACAGGAAAAATAATAATGCATATTTAGTTTCTTATAATATGTATATTTTATGTATGCGTTTCAGTTCAACAACAATCAATCAAATCTTATCCACGCATTGTCATCAGACGAATTCAAGACTATAGCAGCGGACTTGGTAAGATAATTATAGGATTAAAATATATTTTGGAAAATAGAGAAATGTCTTTAACTTCTTATTGTGATCATTAGAATTTCAAGAAGATCGACTGAATAACGGTACCTGCACTAATGACGAAAGTGGACAAAATAGTATAAATGCGTAAGTGTGGTTAATTTTTAATTTTTTTTAACTATTTAACTTAATGGAATTCAAAACTTCTTTTAATAAAACTAAAGTCTTATCTTTCGGTTTAATAGGAATCCCGCATATCTGGAAGACAGGAAGAAACGACATGAAAATGTAGCTATATTTTCTGGCTATCCACTCATCGAAACAAAATTGGAGTACCCAAATATTCAGTTGGCTGAAAACGACAGCACTTCATTTATATCCCCACCGTCTCAAAATGGTGTTCGTCGTGACCCCGTCTACAAAACATGTGAAATATGCAAAGTAAGTGTTTTGGATTCCAGAAAAGGAGTTCATTTCAAGATATGGCATGATGTTACCCAGGGGGATACCAAAACCCAGATATTGAAATGTGAAGCAGATGGATGCACCGCTTACTTTTTAAAGGCCTACCAATTTCGAGAACATCAGTTACTCCTACACACTGAAAAAAAGAATATGGGAAATATATTCATTGGGGATATCGAAGGTGTAAAATATTTCCAATGTAAAAACTGCCACTTGCGGTTTTATTGCTTGGGACCTTTAAGTACACATTTAAATGGTGGATCCTGTGAAATGGGAAAGGAAACATGGAGACAACTGACATCAAATATGAATTCAAATAGAAAAGTTAGAATTAAAGTGGAAAAAGAAACTACAAAAATGACTTGTTGTGATTGTGGTGAAAACCGAAATACAGATCAGGAGTTATGGCTTCACCAAATCGAAGCTCATTCGAAGGTCATATGTTTACAGTGTGGTAAGCAGTTTACAAACTCTAAAAACTTGATGTTGCACTATGCAAAACAAAGACATCCAAAGTTTATTTGTAAAAGTTGTGGAAAGAAGTGTCCGAATCAAGGTTTACTAAAGATACATCTACGAATACATACTGGAGAGAAGCCACACACTTGCCAATTATGTGGTATTAAAATTCGGTGGAGAAAACTTTTAAGACGGCACTTGATGACTGTGCATGGATTGTCAGATGAAATGTCAAGGGCGAGGAGTTCAAAGGGCAAAGGACAATTTAGATGTGAGTATTGTGGGAAATCATACTTGCAAAAGCGGAATCTCTCACGACATTGTTTAATAAAGCATAAAGATGAGGAACACCGAAATACATTAAACGAGAATGTTGTGGTTGAGACAGATGTCATTTACAAAGTGTAAGTGCACTTAATTATTTACGAAATATATTTGGAATGGAGACAATGGAAAAGTATATTTATCTAATGAACTTTTTTTTTGATTTAGAGAGGAGGGCGAAAACGAAGGTCTAAGGGATACCATCGAAATTACAATTGGAGAAGATCTGGGTTCTATTGACGAGCATACGGTGACAGCATTAACTCCATTCTCAGAAATAAACACTAGTAATGGACAAGATGGGCAAGAAGAAATAATGGAAAGTTTTCAGATGGAAGATTTTTTGTAAGGATTATATATTTAACTAGTCAATAATTCTATAGTCATATATCGTCAAGGAAATTTCAACACTTTAATTATACCTATTATTTTTTATTACTTGTTAGAACAAAGGAAGAATTGCTTATTGATCCGCTGGAAATTCCTGAATAATTATGACAAAAAAGGAATCTAAAAAGGCTACCGTGCTGGATTTATTGCATATTTGACTCTGCAGAGAATTTTTTGTATTTATGGAGCCATAAAAATATTTATATTTTGAGATTTTTTCGGAGTCTTGTATTTTTCTTCGTTTTTCATTACACAAATATGTAAATTGATTTCCCATCAAAAGCAATGATATAATAGCAAGAAAATTTCTAACAACCAATTCATCATTTTCACACAATTATAAATACGCTAAAAACTTGGCAATTCATAATTAAAATGATTTAAAACAATTAATATCTACTCTTATCTATTTCTTCGATTTATTTTATATGACAAAAAATATTCACAGTTAAAATGCAGACGCATCAAAAAATCATAAGCATATTTTTTTATTGCTCTGACGAGCAAATATCAGCTTGTTCATCTTTGGCTATTGAACAATGCAGTAAATTTCACTTAAGAGTACATGCATAATGAAAAGTGTAGGTTTGCACGTTTGGTGTGCATGTCAACCAGTTCATGGCTCACTGCTCTGCTCAGCTGATTCTCTTTACATTTTCACTTTGTTTACCTTCTTCAGATTTCGAGAAGTCCACACGTCAAACAAAGTTGGTTCAATTTTTGGAATAATTAAATGTTTATTTACTTATTATTAAAATGTCGTTGCCTCCAGTTTTCCCCAATTTTTGTTTATTTTGCTACAAACAAATTAAATTAAATGAAGAGTCGCATTTTGATTCTGAGAAAACTGTAAACTTTGTTAGTCTTCTTGGAAACTTTGTTGGAGGTGGTGAAATAGCAAACAAAATTCAACTCAAAACAAACTACATGCCCTTTAAAAATTGTGAGGCCTGTGGCATAATTGTAAACAGTTTTTGTGAAATCTCCAATCAAATAAAAAGTTTACAATTGCAATTAGTTTCAAAGTTAAATAATCTCAAAGAGATTGTTGAGCTATCAAGTAAAATACCTTCATGATTAGCCAAGGTGAACAAAGCTTTCCAACTTAACTTTCCAGATGACACTAGAAAAATTGGGGAAAGTCGTGCAGATGTCCAGACAATAAGACATACTATAATAGCAGCAGGTAATTTATTGTTTCATATAAACAAATCAAAGTTAATTATTTAATAGATTTTCTCGAGTTGAAACTAAATATGTCTTTGATTTTCCAGGTTCGCAAAAATTATCATTTTTATCCAACCTTGTTGACGACCTATCAAATTGTCCTGACGATCTGGACCAAAATGTTGGAGAAAATATAACAGATGAGTAAGAAAAGGAAAATAGATCTAGAAAAAATACATTATTTGAATAGGTGTCGTGTTTCATAAAATTTAATGCTTATTTTAGCATTCAAACCACAAATGAAGATACTCTATCCATCCAAATAAAATTGGAATATCCTGACAGTCCAATTCCAGAACACGAAGGCAACATCTTAAGACCATCTTCAAATGAAGACTCCAACGACAGCAATACCAATACATCCCCAACAACATCATCTAATCTAAATGGACCAACTGACCCTGACTACATCAATTGTGAAATATGCCAACAAAAGATTTTATATCGCAGAAAACATTTCCACTACGAAATGTGTCATAATCTCGCCAAGGTCTCACCTGAAGAAGGTATATGGACATGTGATTCTGATGGATGTACAGCTTATTTCTTAAACAAACGTCAGCTATTAGCCCATAAAAACAAACATGATAAGGAAGGGAAACTGGGAAGATTTTCTATCGAGTATATTAACGGTAACAAGTACTTCCAATGTAAAATCTGTAAAACTCCGTTTGACAAACTGAAACATTTTAGAAGACATCTTAGCAGCACTCCATGTGGATCTCAGTTGGATGAAAAAGAATCAGAATCCACAATAGTTCAAGTTAAATGCCCTGAATGTGAGGAAAAATTTGATAAAAAAGAGAATCTGTGGGTGCATCAAAATCAAGTTCATTCATTTGGAATGAATAAAGTGTGTCCCAAGTGTGGAAAGAGTTTTAATAGAACTTGGAGCTATAAAATACACATGGAATATCATAAAGGATCGGCAGGCTGGAAATGGGAGTGTAACGAGTGTAAAAAGAAATTTGCTACGGTACATCAACTAAAAAGACATGCGAAAAGTCATTCAAAAGGGACAATAGGTCATCAAGCCACTGGAGATTCGGAGATGACTAGTGAAAATTTGTAAGAAATTTAAATGTAATATTTAATTGCATTTGAGGTAAATAATTTAACAGATCCTTTTTAATGTGAATTATTTAACTTTTTATTTGATTTAGAGAGGAAAACTCAGTAGCTCGAGAATTTATGGATATTTCTGAAGAGGAAAGCTCGAACATGGAAATTCAATCAGAAGATGTAAAGCCAGCACAGGATTTTGCTTTGGAAAATGAAATTGAAGATGGGGACGGAGGAGGCAAGATTTGTAAAGAATGTGGGGTAAAATGGGAGACAGACGAGGAATTATGGAAACATCGGAGAGAAGCTCATTCGAAACATGTGTGTTTAAAGTGCGGGAAAGAGTTTAATGAAAAGTCTCAAGTAAAATTACACATGGAGGATCATAAGGATCCTAGTAAGTGGAATTGGGAGTGTAGGCAATGCGGAAGAAAATTTGCACATGAGTGTAGACTAAATGATCATATGAAGACGCATACAAAGGAGAAACCATTTTTTTGTGAATTTTGTGGAGATAAGTTTCCATATAGATATTCGTGGAGTCGTCATTTGAAGAGGATGCATGGGAAAGCAGTTGACAAATTAAAGAGAAAATGAAAACTTGTTTTATAAATTTAAGATATTTCTAAATAAGATTGAATACAAAAAAAAATAAACTTTGACTTTAAGCTTTTTTTGTTTTCAAATCCAGCATTATATGTTATTATTAATCATTTTAGTAAAATGCTCATGAAATTTGTTAGCTTGGGAAATTGTGGAAAATGCATTAATTAGTATTTTAAAGGGTTTAATTTGGATTTGGGATGCATTTTGACTTTTTGCTCTATCAGTTAGTGGAAAGAACTACGTGCACGTGGGATCAGACTCAATGCGTGATGTGATATGATGTACATTAAGCATCTAGTGTAGATGCATGTGTGCAAGACGAATATATGTGTATCTACACGCTCAGCTGATATTCACTTTAGCTCCCTTTACCTTGCCGTGTTTTTATTTTGTAAAGAAAAAAAAGGAATTGAGTTTGAAACACAAGCAAGCTATCAATTAAATGATTTTTAGTAAACAAATTAATAAATATTTAATTTTATTAGTTCACAATGTCGTTTCCCGAGGTTTCCCCAAGTTTTTGTTTATTTTGCTTCAAGAGCATAAAATTGCCGGATAAAAAGTTCACTAGTTCGGTTACTTTTTTAAAGTTTATTAGTTTTCTTGACCGGGTGACTGGAAATTTGAGTGAAGAAAATAAATCAATATTGAAATCGAATTATGACAGTGGTCTGGATAAATTGTGTGATAAATGTGAGTCAACTGTTGACCGTTTTTGTGAGCTCTACCACCAAATTAAATGTTTAGAACTGCAGTTGGATCTAAAGTTAGAGAAAATTGTGGGGAAAATAGAACTATCCAATAGAATACCTACAAGATGGATAAATGTGAATCATGCTTTGCAGTTAACCTTTCAAAATGACAATGTTAAAGTTGAGGAAAACCGGAACGAGATCAGGATGATCAGGCACAAGATTATTAAATCTGGTAAACACAGATCAGGTAAAATAATGAATTATGACAAGAGTAATCTTAATATGTTTAATCTACTGTTTTTTTTCAAAGGGCTTCGAAAGCTATCAACATCTCAACCTCGTGTTTCTCTGGAACGATATGACAAAGGTACTACCAGTTGTACAAATGAACCCTCAATTGCCAACAATGTCGTAGAAGAAATGATGCCATTATCACTGCCAATCTCTATCAGCTGTGAGGACGACCCATTAAGTTCTCCAGACGACTTTCCAAAAATAGCGGACAATAGTACAATAATTAGGTATTAATGGTTATTGAATAAAAAACCAAACGGAAATTTATCATTTGCTGAAAATATAATATATTTTCTTTCATTTTCCAGTGACACAGCAACCATTAAAACTGAGCCACTTATAGAAGTCAAATTAGAGTATCCACAGATTCAAATTGTGGAAAAGGCTGACTTGATTGTTGAGCACGACATTAACAGCAGTGAAATATCTCAGATGACTGACTTTGTTGGGTGAGTAGTTTTAATTAATTTTAAACCCGATTAATAATATAGTATTTAAATATGGTCTCATACATAATATGTTTAAGAGTTAATTCAAGAATATTTTTAATTGAATTCAACAGAGATACAAACGAAACGTTTGGAGATAATTTGGAAGCTGGGGAATCGAATGAAATGGATAGCTCATCCTCTGAACAAATCATTCACTTCTCACCGTCTTCATTACCAGTTGAAAATGTCCCCATAACTAAGTCAGGTTCCCAAAGCAGCTCAGCTTACAGGACCAAATGTGCTTGTACACTTTGTAAAAAGGTATTTCGAGACGGTTGGAATCTAAAGCGACACATGATGCTTGTTCATAACCAGACATTGGGAACGAACTGGAAATGTGGAAAATGTCATCAAAATTTCATAGACAAGTGGTATTTGACAAACCACATGAAAAATCATCCAACTTGTGGACTTCCAAAGAAAGTGCATTATTGTGTTGAATGTGGGAGAACGTTTCACAACAATTTTCATTTGCAAAAACATATTTTGTTGAAACATACAAAAGGAAAAGCTTCCAAGTAAGTTTATTTCAAGTAGTACTTGGTTTGGATTAATTATGATTATTATTTTTTTAAACTTTATTTGAATTCCAACTTTAGACGTAAGGAGTACGAAGAACCGATGATAAGTTTACCAGAACAACATCCCAAAAGAAAAAGATGTGCAGCTTCCACCTCCCAGAAATTTCGAGGGACAGGTTCAGATTTAAATGGAGAGGAACAACGACCTATAAAAATTAATAATTGTTTTTCGCATGCTGTTAACGCAGTATACACAGAATTACCTAAAGCTGTAAGTGCATATAATATTTAATAGCATAGGATGATAGTCTTGTTTAAAAAAAATTGGTAGTTAATTTTTTAATTGAAATTATTTTTTATAGATAAATGAAGAATTAATGGATCCTCTGGAAATATCACCGGATGAAATACCCAAACTAACTAGCTGAGAAACAGTAGAGTCAGAATGCATTCGTAATTGATAATTGCTAAAGAGTTATGAACATCTTGATTACAAATGCTACATTAACATTTATTAATTAAGTACAAATATTTTTATTACACGTTTATCAATTTTGTACAAGTGTTTTTTTTCTCGATTTACTGTTATGCATTATGTAACAAAATAAAATGTTATTAGGAATATTTAGGACAATTACATTGTGAGAAAAAATGTGCGTATGAGTATAAATTAAAGGAACACAACAATATTCACACAGAATATCTTTTATGTGTTATTTCTATGGGGAGAGATATACAGACAGAAAAACTTATTAATATATTAATTGGAAATATTATTTGCGAAAAGTAGAAAACTTTGTTTTAATATTTGAGTAAACCATATGGGTTTGGGTTTAGCTTTGTTCTTAAGAAATGTATATGTGACAATGACGAATGAGCTGAGATTGTTTACCATCATCAACAGGAAATCAATTAATAAATACTTATAGAAAACGAATGAAAGAGACAAATTTAGTATACAGTTCATATATAATCCAAACAAACGTCAACAGAGAATATTTTTGCCTCGATAAATTCCTTCTATTTATCGAATTTGCAAAATCTGACAAAATCTACAAACCGATAAAGTAATTTCTCCCAAAATTCAAAGTTTAACCAAACTGGATATTTGGAATATGTGCTTTTTTGTGAAATGCATTCTCTTTTTCTACAAACCAACTTGCAGAACAACTTAGCCTATCTGATTTTTATGTAAATGTGCTGACATGAGCATACACTTTTTTATAATAAATTGTGTGAAAAATATGTTTAGACTTCTATGGAATCTTAGTATGCTTAAACTATTTTAAAATTGTATCTTCAATGACATAGTATTTTAATACAGCAATGCCATTAGCTTCAACAACTTTGTAAATCGACAAGTTCAAAAGTCGGTAACTGTTTATAGTAGAATGAGAGTACCTTCTGTTTGGAACGTGAAATTTAAAAAGTTGTGACAAGTAATTTGGAAGAAGTGTAGACCTTTTGTCAAAAATTTCCTACGTTATAAATCGTGAATACCTCCAATATATAGAATCAGGAAACCCAATTTTTCATAATCCTAAGTAACTATACTTTTATGCAAACAACTTTTTTCTGACGCAAAAAATATGTGCTCAAGGAATAATTCTTCTACTACACTCACTTAAGCATTTCATAAGTATGGAATATTTAAATGCTGTATTTATGCTTATTGGCACAATCATATTAGCACACGTGTGATCCAATTGCTGACTGTTAATTATCTTGTTATACCATCTCCAGAGACTGGGTGTTTTGGGCGTTCGGTGACCCATAACTTGTCATTTGGCAAAAAGCTAAGATTTCTATAATTCATAGTAGAAATGATGTATGTTTAACCTATCATGACAAGATATGTTATTTAACACTCATGTGGTGGCAGTTGACAACTTTAATATTTGCTGTTTTGTTCACTTCTAATATAATGGTTGAGAACGTTATCGTTGTAAATATTATTTATAGACATACATACACAAATAAAAATATAACGTTAACAGTTGTATATATGGAATTTTAGCTGAAAAGACCGAAGCATTCAAAGTATATTTTCTGCTGTCCCACTTGTAATTTGTTACCGCAAACTTTTATCGAACACAACAAAACGAACATATAAAATTGTTTACTGAATGTGTAATCGATTGTGTAAAATAAATGAAGAAAATAATACATTGTCATATGTATGTTACCATTTATTTGAATACTAGATTTCAGTATCATTATTTTTGCTGAGCATGGAACATATGAAAATCAGAGATAGAAAATATTAACTGATTATAATTCGCTGGGGGGAGGAATCCACTAAGCCTAACAATTTGATCAGAGCTTTTCGAGTTGAAATATACGAAGTTTACAAAAACGATTATAAGTGAAATATTTACTGTCGAAAACAGCATCGGTGATTGAAGCCGTTATAAGTGAGATTTTAAAGAACAACGTAAGTTTTTCCAACCTTGTGCAAAACACAAATAACAGTTTTATCTGATTCTTAGTAAAAATTAAATTCACGTTGTTCAAATATTTAGAGTCTACACAGGTTTGTTAAATCGTTTCCGATGTAAAATATTTTATAGCAGCCCAACAAAAATTACTAATAATAAAACATTTGTTTAGAGTCCACATACTCAGTCAAATTATGATTTATAAGGTGTTGTTCAACAGAGTGCCAGTACATGAAAAGGGCAGTTCCAACAGATGTATAGCCCTGTAATTGACAAAACAGAATACTGAATAATAAATGGGGTTCTTAGATTTATACATCGAAATTGTGTCAAAGTAGCACTCCTTGGAAATTTGGTGCTGTCACGTTTGTACATTGCTATCAGTCATTTTCTTATCATGTAAGGCTTAAATGCAAATGACGATGAAGTCATGTTAAACGAGCAGTACTTTTTAAAGAAGCCCTTTAAATTTTATATGTGTAGGTTTTTGGCTCGAATCCAAAAACAAGCTCAACTTTAACCATATCGTCATTAATTATTTCAACTTACAATAAATATATTTCGAGTGGAGTTCAGTACGAAAACGAACTTTCGATAACTAGTCACCACGCAGAAGTAACCCTAGTCAGTTACAGTTTTTTTATTCTGATTTGATTGCCATAGTTTGCTTTAATTCCCCTAAAACGCAAATAAAGTAGAAAGACAAAAATGAGAAAGCATTTTTGATTTCTTAAACTTTCAAACTTACTTAAAGTTTTATCAATATAATATATAAAAGCTTTTCAGGTTTAACATATCTCTTACTTGAAAAACTCCAATATATAAAATCAGGAAGCTCAAACTTTCATATACCTAAAAAACTCATTTCTTGTCTAAATAACTTTCTTATGACGCAAATGAATATGTGCCTAAAGCGGAAACGTATTATACGTAACGTAGCGGTTTTTCAAATTAATAATCCGGACGTCTTTTTAGCTTAATGGTATATCTTTATGACGTAGATTTATTTTGTTTGATAAAGCACGAGTGCTTCGCATTTTTGGTGGTAAACAGTTTAAATATATTCTTATTATCAGATTAACGATCGCGTCGTCCCAATTTTATACGTAGAATGTTAAAATATTCCTCTTAACTGTCGGTATTATGGTATGGTGTTTTCATATTATTCGTTTTACCCGAAATATGCAAACCTTCATATTTGCTTAAAGATAATTTTTTTCCGGCATTAGCTCACATGTTTTTCTTGAGACTTAAGGCTTCAACTTTTGTCGTGACCCAAAAAATATTGACTTCAGGTGGAAATAAATTTACAGTACATATTTATATCTAACAATAACTCTGATGTAAAATTCGCCGCATCATTTTATATACTTCAAAAAGCGAAGTTTAGTTAATAAATAAAAACTAAAGTATCTAAATATGGAGCGTTGCGAGTTATCAGCTAGTTTTTATGTTAGTTATAAATGTTCGGTGTTATAATTTTGCTACGATTTTTTAATGAGTATGGTTTCTCTGACAGCGTTTTCACGAAACAACAACTTTGTCTACAAAAATCCACACGTGTAGGAAGTCTGAATTATTGAGTTACATAAAATGGCACAACAATATACGATCGTGAACCACAAACAAGCACAAGTTTTGATCAGTTCGTCGGACAACCTCCTCAGATAAACAAAAACGCTGATACATCCATAAAATCCCAAAATGCTGGTTTCCGCTGGTTTAATTCCATGTCTCGAATATGTTTTTACATCTCTCAACTTTTGGTGTAAAATTCTATTCCCAAAGTTTTGCCTTCCCATATCAGTTTGCAAATATGGGAGTCTTGGTCAAGTTTACTTTAAAACAAATCTTGACTCTCAAAAGACAGGATTTGTACAGGCTATCGTTCTACTTTATGGAACTTTGTCTCTTGGTCTTCAAGCTTTTTATACCAAAAGTCATATCACACTATCGGATTATTTTGTCAAAGTATTCTTCTCTTATGGCTCGTTGTTCTTGGCGATCCTCAGTATGCAATACAGGACTCTACAAAGAGATCTTGAAACGTTTTGCAACAGGTTGTGCAGCTTCGAACACACTTTTGTTCACAACAAAGGATAACTTAATACAACAGGTAACTTTGAACTAATTTGTACTTTAACTAAAATATTATGTTAAATATTTGCAATTCATTCCTTTTTGCAGAAGTGGAACTCTGGAAAAGAAGCAGATTGCGTCAATTCATACTTTTGTTTGCCTATTTGAGCGTTACATTGTTTCAAATAGACGCTCTGATCATCATTGCCACACCCACATTTTACCCAGCAATTCCGTGGAATATTGTCCCTGTGATTCCAACCAACTCAATATATTTTCGAGGAGCCCAACTATTCACAAGATTTTACATCAACTTGTTATTTTGGATATTTGCGGTGAACCACGCAATGCTGGCAACAAACTTTAATTTCCTTTTTCTCCAGTTTTCAATGCAAAGTGCCATGGATTTCGTGAAAAGAATGAATCATAAATTCGTTTGTAATTTTAAAACGATTGTAGATCTTCAAAGAGTTGTATGGGCATACAAATCTCTAAATATTTTGTCCATTCAGTACAATGCAATTCACAAATTTGCACTCATGTGTCCTCTTATAATGTTGTACTGTGGAACTTGCACAATTTCCATATATTTAGTTGTGCTACATAGTAAGGCTATGGGGTTGGTGGTTGCGTTAATGTTTTCAAGTTTTATCGTAGGTGATGGCATAGCTATTTCAGTATTATTCCGAATTCCAGCAGCAATTTACGTTTTAAGCGACCAGTTTGTCAGAGAAGATCTTTTAAAGTCTCTACACGTTGCTCTAAAGTTTGGAAAAAATAGAGCAGTGTGTGCTGAGTTGAAGCGAAGTATTAAAGCATTGACACCAATCAAGGTACAATTTTTTGAGGAAAACTTTGTTGAAAGTTTAACGCCGTTCATCATGATTCAGTTTTGTTTGTCCCGAGCCATAGATATGATTTTGGTAGATGATTAGTTATTTGAATATTCCGGTTTTTAAATTGAATCTGTCAGTATGGTATCCCTAAAGAATAAGTGTTTAAGTTTTGATGTGTAAAATACACATTCACAAACAAAATCCAGTATTTATTATCTACGACTAGTATTAATCGCATATTGTGAAGCTTTATGTAGCTTGGGGATAAAATAAACGTTATGTGGTTTATACCTTAAGCAAAAAAAGATTTCTTGATTTATATCTGTAAGTTGTAAGAATGCTCACCGTGGATACGAATCAAAGCCTTTGTTAAAGTAAAATATTGTAATTTGCAAGAGTAAAAATCTATTATGTTATACTCGATTTAGGAACACTACATTTTAATAAGTTTTATTTCAGGATTGCACAAAAAAGTGTAAAAAATCATGACATGTCGTAAATATTTAAGGGACCTATTTAACCGACAGGGATATTTTGCATTTTCGCTTCATTATTCGAGTTTGCAAAATCTGACAAAATCTACGAACCGATGAAGCAAAGTTCTACCAATTCCTTGAAAATTAGATCAAAAGAAGGGACAGATTCAACTGGATAAGCGGATATTTTGCATTTTCCCTTCATTATTCGAGTTTGCAAAATCTGACGAAATCT
>JAQFZG010000739.1:0-27588 GCA_034695465.1 Entomobrya nicoleti
CCTACTGCTGAATAATACACCGGGATAGGGTTATAAAATCAACTGACAGCACATTGCATGTGAAAGATTTGTCATATGCTAGGTTTTGTTCTCTTGAATTGCACCATTCATAATTCAGTCTTATCACTTGTCACATTCCAATCTCTGCAGTTCTTCAAAAACACTTTGCATTGTGCAAATTTTCTTACTGTTAATTTACAATACAATGGCCCATAACTTTGGAATTCACAGCGGATATTTCCATCCTGTTTTACGGAAATGGCAACAATCAAATACCGGCATTCGTCCAGAGAATCTCATGTACCCTATTTTTATCTCGTAAGTTCTTCGTGGCGATTTTAATTTAGAAAAGGGAAGCAAACTTTAACCTAATTAATTGTTACAATGCTCTGTTTCTCAACAGATTTGATCCAAATGCTGAGGAAGAAATAGCTTCCATGCCGGGAGTAACGCGCTGGGGAGTCAACAAGATAGCGGATCATTTACAGCCCTTAGTCGCTGCTGGACTTCAGTCCATCCTGATTTTTGGAGTGCCTGATGATAAGACAAAAGTAATTATAGGCTTAACATAAATCAAAATCTGCTCCATTGATCTTTACAGTAACAATTTGAAATTTTATGAATATTTAAAGGATGAAACTGGAAGTGTTGCTGACAACCCAGATAAGTCTCCTGTGATTCCTGCTATTAAGCTTATTCGGCAAAAGTTTCCCGACATATTAATAGCTTGTGACATTTGTCTGTGCACATGGACAACTCATGGCCACTGTGGCATCATTACTGATGAAGGTATTGATATGGAAAAGTCAACAGCAAGATTAGCTGAGATTGCTGTAAGTTTTGCCAAAGCAGGCTGCCACATCGTGGCCCCGTCGGATATGATGGATGGTAGAATTCTAGCAATTAAAAAGGGATTAGTAAACGCTAACTTAAGTCGAAAGGTATTTATGAATTTTTTTTTACATGGGATGTTAAATGACTATGTGAATTTTGTTTTTGTAGCAATGATGAATTAGTTAAATACATATTAGCGTTTTTTATTTTATTTGCTAAACTCTTACAGGTGTCTCTTCTTTCATATTCTGCCAAATTTTCTTCATGTCTTTACGGCCCATTCCGTGATGCCGCCAAGTCTGCACCAAGTTTTGGTGACAGACGTGCCTATCAGCTTCCAGTGGGGTCGGCAGGATTAGCCGAAAGAGCTGTGGTGTGTAATCGTTTGATTTTGCTTATTTCTAAATACCGTAAAATCTCTCTGAATTTAAATGCTTTTCTCTTTTAGGATCGTGACGTAGCTGAAGGTGCTGACATGCTTATGGTGAAACCTGGAATATATTATTTGGATATCATCAGAAATGTTAAACAAAAATACCCGAACTATCCACTCTTTGCTTATCAGGTAATATGATAACGCTCGCACTGGACGCATATAAAAGTCAAGTGCTTTATACGCTCATGCTCATCATGTGCGACAATTAAGTCACACGCAGCTTGATCATGAATATAAGTATTACAATGACTCATTCTTAAAATCGTGTTACTTTACGTGTTTAGGTTTCTGGTGAATATTCTTCAATCATTCTTGGTGCCAAATCTGGCCTGTTCAATCTAGAATCGGCAATTATGGAGGCGATGACATGCTTTCGTAGAGCAGGAACCGATGTCATTATCTCCTATTTCACACCAAAACTTTTACAAATGATTCAAGATGGACAGATTTGATGTTTAAAATCGTTTGTCAAAGAAATGTGTAGAGAATACAGAACTGTAGTTATAAAACAGAAAATAAATATATTGATCAATGAATCAAACCTTTATTTGTGATTGAGATTGTGAAGTCCTTTTTTTGTTTGGATCACTCATAATATAATCATCCGGAAGAATATCACGGACAAGGTCTTAACCATTTACTATGGCCATGATTTGATGGTGACTTATCGATTTGTATACCTTTTGTAATTCTCTAAAAAGGTCAACAATCTATATTGATGATAAGATAAGATAAGCACTGCGAGTTAACGGTACATAAAAAAATGTGGAAATAATTTTTCAATCGTGCTTTGTTTGTCAGATCACATATTATTGTGTATGCATAAAAGTTGCATATTACCGTATTTTTTTACATACCGTGTCACAAAAAATTCAAGCATTAACAAATGTTGCCATTTTAAAAATCTTTCATACTCATTTCGAATATAATATGACGGTGTAGAGAACTTCCCAGCTTATACTAGAACCCATCGAACCAGGTACGGTCTCATCATCAATGTGTCCAGATTCCAGATTAACAATCATGAGACCTGACCCTGAGCAAATGTTGACACTATACTTTATAATATCTAAATGTATCATAAAAAGATAAAAGCAATATATAACATCGGTCACACCACACACCACTGATAATAGATAAGAACTTCCTATTAAAATTGAAATGCGTGTTGCATGCATTTCCATCATACACATCATATTCATAATACCCAATTAACCAACTAAAACTGAGGTACGATTCTTTGTACTCCTGGAATAAAAAGTTCCAATTTTAGACATGAGGTGAAAAAATGCCTCTATTCGGAAGAAGTAAATAATGGTTTTCAATAGACAAGATATGCATGCATATCTGGCATCAATAACTATCTATTTAGGATATTTATTGTGATTTGTAGAAAATATCTTGAAATCCAAACGTTTTATTGAGAAAAAAAAACAATCTTTCCAAAAAGTCGATAAACCGAAAACTTCTTCTTAGTGATGTCTTCTCCCGATGTAAGACTGGAAACAAGGAGGAAGGGAAGCTTTTCAAATCCCGAAATGTTCAACACTGCCGAGTATTTATCATGGAGGCGTCTCCACTTGAGCAAATCGAAATTGACCAACGTCACGGAAATGGCAAGCTTTATGGCTGGATTTGCAGTGGTGAGAAAATTTTGCGGGTAAAGCGGTGCTAAAAGATAAAAGAGTCGAAATTGCAAAGTCGTGCTAAATTTTTTCAAACCTTCCATCCATTCAGGTAGCAACTGTAGAGCTGCAAATCAACGATGATGACGTTCGTCCACCTCTTCTTGCTGCGTTTGTAGTGACCACCTCCCTCCTCGTGGGAACTTGTATGATAGCTATTACGATATCAACATGTGTCCTTCCACATCTTGAGGCCGTAGCTAAAACATCAAACATTTCCGGAGCCAATCAGTCTCCTCACGACAAAATGCAACGGTTAATTGATATCAGTTGGATCCTAACGAATTCCGCCTCACTGTTTTTCTTCACTTTGGATGTTATCCTGATGTGTTGGATAAAATATACATATTTCACAATTGGAGCTTCAATTGCAGGTCTGTATGAACAATGCGTGTATAAACTGTATTGTCATTTAGTCATTTGAAAAATAACTGTTGCGTTTTTGTCATTTTGAATTCTAGCCACCGTGATTATGGCACCAGTTCTCATTATAATTTTGGTCTTTGCCTGTCTATTTTATCGAAGAATAGTTAAACATCAATATGTTATATCCAGCATGAAATACGAAGAGCTGGAAAGAATGCATAAGCAACTAGAACGAGCCTCATCTCTAAACTCATTAAGTTATCAAGGTACCATCACATCCAACCACCAAGCTCAAGGAAGTTTACCTAGTCTTAAAAAGCAATGGATGCAACAACAGCAAAACCGAAATCATCAGCAGCAAGGCCTAGGCAGTCCTCATTCTAGTCAGGTTCCTCCTCCGCCATTACCTTCTCCACGTTTTCCCCAATTTCCACCTTATCGAAACTTTCAGCGACATTTTTCACATCCTGATCAGCTCCCCTTTAACTTTAGCCCCCATCCTGGTGGTTATTATGTTGATCCAAGATCCCGATTCTTGCCTCCAGCGCCACCGCCACCTTCAGACACTCCAACAACAATGCCGGTAAGTCCTGCAGGGTCAAGTAAATCGCTGTCTCCATCAGTACTGACTGTGTAGCTAATTTTTAAACTTTTGAAAAAGAAGAGATTCCAGTTTTATGTTGACTTTATATTAATTGTGATTTATTGACATTGTTGGTTTTGACATAAGTTTTTAAATATATCTTAATTACTTGATTAGTTTATATATATTGTTGTGGATATAATGTTTTTGTATAATATTGCATTATGTATGTATGCATCTATAATTATAGAATACATATTAACGTCTTTCATAATTGTAATTTTTTTAATTAAGTGTATAGACATTGTAAGTATTTTTATGATTATAATAAATTTGATAGAGATTGGTTGAAGTACAGATAGTACAAGTCACGTATGTAGAGTCATACACAACACATTTAACATTAAATATATATATTTTTAAATATATAATAGGAATTGTGTTCAGCAGGAAAGTCCCATTCCCATAATATTCTCCTTTCTCGTCATTATCATTAAACGTGGACAACACACAACAATTTATTCTAGTTTGTCATCTATAAATTGTAATGTTTAAAACTTAAGTCACATTACTCACATTACGTTTACTTTTCCCTTTCACACAGAGTTTGCACACTAGTGCAATATTTTTTAGCAATTAACAATTTTTTCGTAAGACTGTCTGTAGAGTTTTACAAGGTAAGTTTTGGTATAATTTTTATGGATTAAAAATTTGACTATAGAATAGGGAGAATGTTTTAAAAATCTTTTTTCAGGATAAATATTTATTGAGTAGGTTTCATTTTTATAGGCTTTGATTATGGATGTAATGATGATCGTGAAGGCTATATTTTAATTGTTTCGCTTTTGCATCATTTTTGCATTGCGTAAATTCTATTCTGAATTCGATTCAATTTTTATTGTTACTATTTAATTTTAACTGCTTTTCTGCATTGTTTCCTGTTTCGTGGATTTTGTTTCCTTTTTTGAAATTTTGCGTTGACTGAAGTAGGTAGCACAACATGTCAAGTAGCATCTTGTATGTATGTATTTCTTGTAGAGCTTCGAATGTTGCAGTAATTTTGCAGGATAATTAGGTGAAGAAGGTAAGATTCCGCCGGCAAGTCTTCGTAGTAGATTCCAATTTTTAATTTGGTGAAGGGTCATCATCTCATTTATTCTGTAGTAAAAATAATTTTCACGTGACATGACCAATTTTTCATAACTTGTTGTTGTCCTCGACCAAGAAGAACGCAAAAAAATATGTCGGCTAGTTTTATTTCTCAGAGCAGAAAATTCTGCTGCATGGTTTGGTTGGTTGTATTTGAATTTTATAGTTGAACTGTTTGTTATATACAGAGTTAGTGAAAAAAGTTAAAATGTGTCACAAAAGTCACAAGTCACAGCACCGTCATGTTACACGTGAAAGTTATGTACATTACATAATTTACAATACATACATAAAAGCTTTTGTGTGTGAACGAACATTCAAGAATTAATAGTTTGTTTAGCGTTTTTTTTTTGTTTGTTTGCCGACATTCCGGTAACGTTGAATGTTAATAGAAAGTGATGTGTGGTGAATTGGTGATGGGTGAAGAGTTTTCATAACAGACAAGACAGTGTGCAGAATGAAGAAGTGATTGATTAAAAAATGTCCATCGTTCTTAGAAATTAGTAAACCAAAGTCTTACTTGGATAGTGTGAAAGGTTATAAGTTATACAATATACTTTATGTGGTATAATTATTTAGTTTTAGTACAGAAGTTTCGGATTTTTTTTAGAAAGTATACTATAAAGTTTGACAACAATAAAATTGTGTTGAAAAAATTTCTAGTAGTTTTATACAATCTATTAATTTGATTATATATGACTTATAATTAAATTGTGGCTTTTACAGCTTCACAGCACAGAGTAGTTTTAATAAGTAGCAGCGACAGAGAGTTCGGCTACCGAAAGGCCTTGATTATTGATGCAGCAGCATAGCCGGCACTGAATGATTTGAAGTTAATGAAGTTAATTTAAAATTATTCTTAGAAAAATGTGTGTGTGTGTTTGGTTTTTTGTTAAGCAAGTTTGTTATTGCATTGCAGTCAATTTCAAATACTTGATGGTTTTTTTTCAACAGGATTTGCTTTGTTTTAATGATGCAAGTGTATTTACATTGCTCGCTAACCAATCATGATGAATGGTCATACAATACAATCAAAATTTAGTATGTTTTGGTGATTTTTCTTGCATTTTTTTATATACACAGCTAAATACGTTGGCCCATTCAACACCATTTTATTTACAAGATTAGTACCGTCATAATATTTTTGTCTTGTAATTAGTTTAAGCTTAAAATTAGCCATTTCGTATAGTTTTTGTTAATTTTATTAGAGCTTTGGATTAGATTTAGTTAAAATGATTTTAATTAGTTTAGTATCCTGATTATTTCTCACTTTTAAGTTTTGATATTATTGATAATGAATGAAACATCTCAGTAAATAAAAAATGATTTTTTAAGTAGGTTTAAAATTCAAATACATTTTAAAATTTTATAAAGGAGGAAATGTTTCTAATTTTCCTACAACTTGTATTTTAAAATAAAATTATCCACTTGTTGGAATATTTTGTGGAATGAATACAATATATAATTTGCTTGCTGGTATTCACGTTGATATTTCTTTGATGCATAAAAATAACATGTTGAGGTGGTGGTGGTGGATGAGACTCTGTTGGACGTGACATGAATGATATTGATTTATTGAAAAAGTTTTAATTTTGTGCACTAGGGTTTTCAAGAGTTCAAAAGCATACATTTGCATGTCATCTTTAGTCACTACTAGATGATGTCCTTTTGGATTTATTACATTGTATGTCATTTGAGGATGGTGTTTCTGGTAAAGAAATGGAATCGGAGGATGAAGTGGATGGTGGTGTCGAAGGGAGATCGCCAGCCACAGTGGGGGCGTTCCCCGTTAATCATTGCATCCTACAAGCGGGGACTCTTTGATTCCAATTCCTTTGAGCGTGTCGATGAGCTGTCGATGACGAATGGCCGCCACCACCACCCTCAAAACTAGCACTACTAGCCGACTTGCGTAAATTGGTCATGTCATGTAAATAGGCAGATTGTGTGGGGGAGGTTGGGGAGCTGGCACAGCCAAGGGGCATGGGCATGATGAACGAACCTGCATCTGGATTCGGAGAATGAGACTTCGATCTACGAGGACGAGCGGCCATTGACTGTCATCTCTGGTTTAGGGCTAGTGTTGATATCATTGGTGGTCGCACTGGTCGGTTGTCAAGAATCTTTTCTAGTTCGTTCATCACGTTAGTTGTCAGCTTCGGGATTAGCTGTAAAAAGAAGACAGGAAGATTGAAGATTTAAAAAATGAACTCTTCCATGAAACAGTCCGCTTATTTTATTTTTCCGTTTAAAACTTTTTTTTTGTAGGTTACCTGCAACGCTTGTAAATAACTGGCAAGTTCTTGAGCGGTTGTTGGACCGACCAGCATGCACTGAACTGGATCATTTTTAAGACACCATGCTATAACTAATTGAGATAATGTACAACCATTCTTCTCCGCTAAGGCTGCGATTTCTCTACTAATCTTTTGTTGCTGGAGCTGCTTCTGAGCGAGGGCTTCTTCTGTCGATATCGATCGCTCTTTGTTCCAATTCTGAGAGGAATATAAATAAATAAACAAAAGAAGTTCCCAACAAGGGATCAATTTGTGTATAAATACATTAAGTGAATACTAACACTATACCAATTACCACTTAAATTCGCAGCATACATAATGCTATATATTATGTATACTACTAATTTTATTGAATGACTGAAAATGTTTTTTTGTCATCAAACTGACATGTCTGGTCTGTGGTACTTGGTATCGTGTATGAAAATGATTTTCTGACTAAAACGTGCACAGATATATTTTTATACAAATGTCCATTATGCCAGCAAATGCTCTTCTTGTAGCACACTTTTTCACATTTTGTACTTTTTATACCTTCAGTTACATCATCTACAAAAGCTTTTGTACAGCATGAAGTAAAGAGATAAAAGCTTAAAAATTGGGGAAAGTCGACAGTCACAAAAGCAATGAAAGTATAAGCTGTAAGCCAAGCCAAAAAGCAGTTGACGCCTTTCAAAAACTTTTTTTTGCAATACAACTGCCAAAGCTTCTTTTTGACGTACATATTTACATACAAAATATGCATACATATTTAGGATGTAGCATCAATTTTTATTTTACACTCATATTTACATAAATCTGTACATAATCTACGGAGAAAGCGTGCTCTGGATATCAACAAACAAAACTGGTTTCACATTGGAAAGAACAGCTATCAGTTTTTTTCATGTTAACAGTAATTGCCAAAAAAAGAAGATATCAAAACTAGATAGATTTGTGATTAGCTGCCACTAACTATGTACATACACTCTACTTGCTAGTTTGATGATGCACCCTCTCTGACTATTTTCTACTTTTTCTGGTAAATGGGGAAAGTGCCAGAAGTGGGATGACAGCAGAGCGGCTGTAAATATATAGCGTGTACTGATAAGGATATAAACTGGGGAAAAATTAGATCCTTTTTTTGCAAAGGTAATTTCCGTTATGTCACGTTATTTGCTTTGCGGTGTGTTACATGCATATACACTTGGTTTGGTGTCCTGTCTACTTTTTCCTCTCTTTTCCCTTTTTATGGAGAGCTACAACAATAAAAATGTTTTTCATTCTTTTTCCATTCCATAAAACCTTGTGTACTAACACATAAAACAGTAATGCATTTTTGTTCTCCTTATACTATTTGATGTGATGTCTGATTTGATTGTGCTTGTGCGAGTGTAGCTATACCATTGACTAAAGATGGTGTGATAAACCCGTATGGATGAAAATTGGTGCAATAATAAGAGCGAGAAAATGGTGCAATGGCATTGCTATTCACATAGTTCATTCAAAAGGAGTGAATAAAAGGCAGCTCTCTAAATAACGTCATAATAACAGTTCCCCACCTTCATACTTTGCACGAAATTCAGCCCATCATGTCTGTATAATAGTAACAATTAAAAGTAACGGGCTCATTTGCACTTTTTCACTCAAATCTCAATCACAGCGAAACATGTAAAAAAATCCTATATTTCTAAGTCACAACCAGCAAGTATACTTTGATTAAAGGTGCGTACTCTGAAGCAAAAAAGTAATTAGAGATATTTCGTCAATATTGCGGTAAAACTGAGCGAATGAAATATAAAAATAATACGTTACTTTTGTGCTAAATAACATTATTTGGCAGATATTGACCAAACCCTGTCCTAAATTACGTTCCCTGCATACTGACTGGATGTCTAGCTTACTGTTCATAAATCTGATACATAAATCATGGGTAACCTAAAAAAAATATGAATGTGAAACTGTTCTCTGGTTTTTTGTTGGGTATCATCATATAAATATTATAGAAGTTTTTTTATGTTTGTTCTGTATTGGTCTTGATTCGCTGTATAAATCTCTCACCTCTTTCCCTTGTTGCATTTCGTCTTCATTCCAACTGTATGAGGATGAGTACTTTTTCTGTAAACATAAAATAAATCAGACCCTGTGAGATAAATAGCATTTTCGCGTTGTTTATTTTTCTTGTTTTGTCAAACAAATGTAGTAGTAACAGTCATATTGCCAGAAATAAAAAAATGTTTTGTTTGGAATATTCATACAAATCCTACATTATGTTGGTCATACATATCTGTAGTCCTACTTTACTTGCTAACCTCTTTTTCATGTTTTCTCAAACTTTTTACGATATTTTGCTTCTATCTGGCAAGTAACAACGGATTTGAAAGCAGACATGTAAAATGTATGCGTGACATACACGTATTATTTTATGTGACATAAAAATCTTGAGCGCGTAGGTATGTACGGAAATAATAGCTTTTACTGCACATTTATACGAGACAAATTTGCAGAAATACAAGATAATGTCAGTGACTACATATAAACTTGAGAGACACAGAGACGGTGAAAGTGAGACAACACTAAAAAAGTGAATATTATAAATTAAGTAAATAGTCCTGCCAAAGATAATTATGCGAATTATGCTCAACAAAAATAGATGTTGCTGGAACAATTATTTATAAAAACATTGAACACACCGGGAACTAGAAAAGTAGATTTTGTACGAGTTCCTTATCTGCTTAAATTACTGACAAATTGTGTTAAAAATACACAATTTTATAGACAGTTGACAAAAAACAAATGCTCAGCTTTAGTTCATACGAAACTCTGAAAAAATTTGCTATAGTTCTTTGTTCTTTTTAGCTTCTCAGAGGTAGAATAAACTCATAAATATACTACAAAAAGGGAAAGTTTGCGCACAATTAAGCCAAAATGAAAGTTTCGGCTAACAGTTTCAAAACTTCGGATTGCTTGGGAAAATATATTCATAAATATAATACACGCAGCGTTTGAAGTTGCACGGCTTGAAAAGATTGTAAAAATATCAATAATTATATATACATCTATGAACTTGACTTCGAAACAAGTTTTTGTGTTATTATCTACAGCTTAAATTGCTTAAAAAATTTAAAAGTTTTAAAATAGTTTGAATTGAAATATGAAACTTATTAGTTATTAATGAAATGCGTTGCTTTTTTACCAAAATAGCGTTAATTGGACAACCTGCAAAAATGCTGATGATTACTACATACACTAAAGCTATGATGACTGACATTATGAACTATATTGACAAAATCAATTTAGCTGGTGAAACAAACATGAAACCAATTAATATGTATACCTATGTACACCTGATTGTGTTTAGTACACATGGAACACACAAATAAAGCATAAAATACTTCATAAATTGTCAAGATCAATGTACATTAAGTGGGGTGTAGATTTGTGGTTAAGCAAAAGGTTAAAAAAGCATTTTAAAATTGCACGAACCTTCATTGAGGACCGAAACGCTAAGGCAAGAGATTCTTCTGTATTCTTTCCTAAAGCTTTATAGAAGCTCATTGTGAGAGGAGACCAAGTCATCAGACCAACACCTGCAAACATTCGTTTTAAAGAATTTAAAGAAAAATATTGCCAGCCCTTCTCCACTCAATTAAGTTCACCTTAAAACACATTCAGTAAAACGATTCTACAACTGATGTAACTACGATCACTTGACAATTTGTACAAACCAATTTTGTTGTAAAGCTCTTGCATATATAGCTCAGGCTTGTCTCTACAGAAAAAGTGGTACTCAGCCTGTTCGGTGATGGGCGTTATACAATTGAACTGGCGACAATTTGAGTAGGCCTCCATGATATCAACGGGAGTCCATTTTGATGTTCCCCAGTACATTGCCATTCCATTCGTTATCACTTGAGTCATGGCTCGAACAATTTCTGGAATAAAATTGGACAGAACACTTGTAAACAACCATTTTAGTTCATTTTACGCTTTATGCCACATTGATGTGGCTTATATGCATATATATGCTCTCCTTAGCCTAATAAGTATGTTTATTCGCAAGTTAAGTTAAGTGAGAAAGTTAAGAAACAAGACTAGTAGCAAAGCATTTTTATCTTTAGTGTTATCTTTAATTACCAATTCCATTTAGTGCAGAATATAATAGTTTTGCTTATTATTTTCAACTGCAAATGAGATGAACAAAAGTTTTCTAGTATAAAACATGCATGATCATTTTCTTCAACGAATGGGTCCCAATTTCTGTTTTTTTTTGTCGTACTCAAAAAGCAAGAACAAAACCAACGAAAAACGAAATTACATGCCATCAAATGAAATGCCCTCTTTGAGAAAATGAAATTGCTCTGTTAATTAAAACAGCAGTATTCAAATTTCCAAAATTTACAATTTCTTATCAGCATTATATCTGCTCCTCTATACAATATCAACTTTCACCCAATCATACTAAACAAAAGTAGGAGTATATCTTTCACTGTCAAGTCACATGCAGTTTTTTCACTTATACGTTCGCAATTCTATCTTTTTCACAGTTTTCACTTAAAATTAGGTATAAATTGTTAAATGGTTTATGTGTTACTAAACGTGAAAAGGGGTAACTTGAGGAGATTCGTATGTTGGTATGTGTTACAACCGCAGTGCAACTTTTCAACATTCGCATCGCAGACGTCGGTTCTTTATCTACAGCATACACACGTGCTTTCCTTATGTACACGTACACATTTCCAAAAAATTCTCTCTGGATTCTCACGTGAGAAATAACATCTCGCTCAACCAAACATGTTTTTACAAAGCAGTGTAGTAGTAAAAGGTACACGGCGGTTCTTTATGCTTTTGCAGGTTATCTTCGCTTTAAATAAATTAGTAACCTTACATAACAGCGATAGGAGTACAATAGTGTATCAAAGTAATTCTATTCCCCTCACGACCTCACCCTCGCATAAAGAAAGCGTTCTATTCACAAAGAATAATTTTAGTATCATTTCTGGTAATGAGATATAGTCATAACATGAATTTTTAAATTAAGGCCTTTCTCCGTCAGCCCGAGGTCACACTGTGATCCTTTACTCAAATCTAGGCACAATGCAATCGAAATGACAGCCAGCGTCTCCATCCACTATAAATACTTTCTCCCACCACCACACATTCTAACACACTTATAAATATGCTACCAAAGAAAGTACACGTCTTAGACACAAAAGAAAAAAAAGATGATATCTCATCCACCAGAGAGGAGCGCAAAACGACTTGCTAGCAAACACTTTCTAAGGAGGCATAGTCACCCTCTTTGTAGCATGCTGAACTACACATTCAACCTAATTCATGCTTCTTGTCGGAAGAATAATTGTTTGGATTTTGTAGCGAATTACAGACGACAAAAGTCTTATTCCAATGATCGTATGGTATCGTAATTGTGTTTACCCAACAGAGCAATATTTTATTTCATAAGTTGATTACGTCAAAATATTGCCTGTTCCCTTTCATTTGGGATATATTGTGCTACTTTTCTTTGTTACATATGATCAAGTCCAGTTATTTCCACAGACTTGGGATAATACAGACCAATAAAAGCCAATGTAAAATACCTTTTTGGGTGTGCTACGATTTATATCTTGGATTTATTATGTAAGAGAAATAGTATCGTCGACACCAAGTCCGTTACAAGCAAATCCCGAGGTATCTGTACGTTATAGAGAGAGTCGCCATAATGGCTATCATGGAGACTCTTTATAACGTACACATACCTTGCGGAATCTAAGCTTACATTGTGGAAGGTGAGCATACATGGAAACTATTTCTACTACACAATAACTGAAAAAACTATAAAATCAAGCACATGGATTTTGCATTGTTTAGCGGTCTGTATATACCAAGTCTGTGGTTATTTCTGTACTACACACTGCACTATTTGTAAATACAAAGTGTATGTATAATATTTTTTGTAGCATGCTGTTACCTTCCATAGGGCACGTTGAATCCGCCCGGTGGATGATCACTATATCAATATACTCGAGCTGTAACCTTTCCAGTGAAGCTTTGACACATTCAATGATATACTTGCGGGACAGTCCCCGTTCATCACACCTGCAAAGAATAAACAAACAGTAATTAAACTTAGCTAGCATATAACATGGGGTTAGGTGTACACATACATATTGCATGCTTTTACACACACGTCTGATCAAGATATCAATGACCTTAGGTGTTTATACACTATACTTTCACTTTTGGGGATTTGCTCTTTAGTCACATATCAGCAGAGAAAGTTAACTAAAAACATGTGAGTTCAGAGGATTTATGGTCCAACTGGACACTACGAGTTCATAAGTCAACAACAACAAATTAGTTTTTTGGCATTCCCTTTTTATGCCATGTTTCATATTATCTACACGTTTTTTGTTTATTTACTACACTGCTGTTGAAAAACCTAAGGGATGTACTCACACACGTGTACCATTTTCAAAAAGGAAGCTAGAATTTTCCTGATTAGATTACTAAGACAGTGCCTAATTGAAACTTCATACATTTTTCAGTATTCCACCAACCAGCAAAATTACCTAAGTTGCCTTTTCTAATGTATTGCAAACACTTTCATTCATATTATAAAGAATTCATAAAGCAATCAATGAATTTACACTGGTGTCTGAGATAAAACGAAAAATTTGGTACTCAAAATGTCAATGGCAATATCATTTTCCTTGGGCTACAAACTAAAGTGCATCTTGTGTTCCTCATCACCACTTCTGACCTAGATCGTGCGTGATAGAAAAGATCCTTGTCTTGTGGTGTTGATGTGGATGGAAAGGAGAGTGAGTATATTACACTCAAAAAGTTTTTCCTTTTGTTCAAACATTTTATATAGATGGCATGCTTTTATATACGTTCGAATATGTACCGGATAAAAAAAATATTCTGATGGTGAAAAAGAAAGCCCTCCAAACAAGAAAAATGAGAGCTTGAGTGTAGAGCAACGCTGCAAGTATGATATCAACAAACCACCACGATAGTCATAGCAAGCATGGCTGAGATTCTACCCGGATTGTGCCAATGAATTGAGCTGAAATTCGCCGTTCCAGAAAGAAAGCAGGAAAAGTGCTTTTTGAGTATAGCCAAGTACAAAGAAGGGGTAATAATAACACACAATGCTATTGCTGTATATGATAATGGTGATGGTAATACATGAAGTAAACTTTAAAAAGAAGAAAAAAATCACTTGTCTGGTTATATAACTCGGTATCCTTTAAGCATGGCGCCTCATCAAATCTATAAAAGCTTAGTGTATTTAGTATATCATACATACATATACTTATAACCACAACCATTATACAAATCAACAAACTTCACTGTTGTAGTGAAAATATGGATACACAGCAAGCAATGTAAGTAAACTTTTTAAGAGGAAAAATACCAAAGGCACAGTTTTCTCCCCGCCGCATTCCACTTTTTCTCTGTGAGACACGGAGGCAGACACATGCATTTCCCCTCGTGGTGAAAAAAGAAGGAAAATGCCAACAGAAAAGAATGAGAGCAGGAAGAGGAGGAGAAAGTATTATGGAAAAAAGAGGGGAAGCCACGGATAACTACTACTGCTGCTGGCAGAAATATCACCAAAAGCTATTTAGTAAGTCGGCTCACATAAGAATCCACTTTGACAGGGACAGCAACATATATGTCATGCACATTTTTAGAATATTATGATTTGTGGTAGGTGAATAATATGATTATATGGTAGGTCTGATGATCCTAAAGGAAGTGACTCCCTTTACATTTCAATGAACTGTTGGGGGAAGAGAAAACGAAAAAGTGAAGTGAGTCGGTAGGTGAACATTCTATAGTTAAACGATGAATATAACTTTGGGGAAACTTGTAGTTTTGGTTTTTAAATTACAAATTTACATTCAATTGGGGATCATCGCACAGTGACAATCAACGATTGACTAAAATGCATGTGTCACACACGAAATCTACTCTTAGATCGGCAAAATATAAGTTACGGAGAGTCATATTATTTCAGACTTTCGAATTTAAAGCTTCGTGTTTAATATGAACGTTATCAAAATATAAATTGGTAAATTTTTGATTTATTTATGCCTCAGATTAATCAGCTTTTGAACGCTGTGAATACAATCAAATAACATTCAAATTCACAATATGCTTAGTCTTGAAGCTAAAAATCTCTCACAGATAATTTAGAATTTAGTTTTTGTTGTCACACTTGATATCAGACATATCATATTTCTCAGGGGAACAAATCTATCAAATAACGTCAAAAGACGCTTTATAAATCTGAAAAAATATCAAATATAGCGGTCAAGATTTTACAGTTCGGTTGAAATTGAAATGTGTGTCATTTAGTAAGACACTCCTGATGCCAATAATGCAGGGAAAAGTAAAGTAATAAAATGAAAAAAGTAATCTGGAAAATGTCTCTGGGCGCATTATAAATCGCATTCAATTCAAATACTAAAGTGTCACATCCAGAAATACATCAAGCATCTGTTTCTGATCTTTAATATGATATGACATGACACACACATATGCAAGTAAAAATATTTTATGATATGGTGGGGAATATTTCAATCTATTCAGCCAAAGGAAACGAGTCATACAAATGTACGTAGGTTACATGATTTGTTAGACAAACTGTGTACAAACAGACTTACAAATATGTGTGCTAAAAAGTACGTGTACAGTGTACACCACTGGATAAAATGCAAGCGAACAGTGTTTCAGTTTCAATAGGATTACCGACAAACGTGAACTCTGGCAATTTTCTTAAGTACCGTTCTTTGTAAACTTTCTCTTCATCCAATTTTGTAAGAAATACGTGTCCTATGGGACCAATCAAGCATTTAAGATTACACATTACACAAAAGAGGATTTCATGATGAGTAGGTTGCTAAAAATAATGCCGTCCTACTTTACACATGTTCATTTTTGCTTATCCTATTCAGTCACCAACAAACATACTTTCTGGTTCGGGCATTACTTTATTTTTTGTACATAAATTCGCAAGAGTACTATTCACTAAAATGCATCTATTACTGCTGCCTCCTAGTCACTTTTATGGGGCAAGTTGTAACTTGTAACGTGACAATAAGATGGAAAATGGAAGTGACAAGACAAGAGTGTGTGCAGAAAGTGCAGCAGAACCCTTTCCTACAAAAAGGTATTACGACACTGCTGTCTTTTTCGTAACAATGAAATAGAAAGAGACTGGCTTGACTGAGAAGAGGTGAACATTCCCACGCGTTGTTGGAGTTGGGAAAGTATGTAAGTTAGAAGAAGAAAGTAGGGAAAAGTTAGAGCAGAACTCTCTTACATGCTAGTTTGCACTCGACGAACAAGTGTATAATGTCTAGTCGTTCATGTATGTATGCGGTGTGGTGTCGGAGAATTTGACAAAAGACCTCTTTTCAGTTTTTGTAAGGTTTGAAGGATTACAGCAGATAAACTCAAAATTGCCTATTTGGGTGAGTGAACGGAGAGGCTTAACAGGCGATTAAGTTAATGGCAACGACAAAAGATGAATGAGTGAGCGAAGGACGAAAATTAAACTTTGCGCAGTAATAATAATAATAATCGTATGATACAATTTGATTATATGTCCGCATTGAGTTTTTGTAAAGTAAGAGTTCGAGAATATGTCCAGTCCAACCAATGTCAACATAAAACAAGAAAATATATAATTATACGGACGTTGGAATGAAATTTCAAGCAAAAAATCGGGCATTATCGTTACACAACAATCGTTAGGTTTATTTGTGAGTTTTATACGTTGCAAGAGTTCTGGTCATTCAGTATTCATCTGAGCTTAGTATTCATTGTACGTGCTTATATGCCTATATACTTGTTGTACTTCGTAAACATTCTATCAACATGAATATAAACGTCCATTGTTGGAAATTTGGGGCACTTGAAATTTTACTTGATTGACTTAGGCTGAGGAGACAAAATTCTGCAAATCTCTTTGCTTTTAATACCCTGAGACAGGCAAAGTGCCTAATGACTTTGTTCAAAGGTGCTATTACTATTAAGTACAGCTGCGCTAGCTCCTTTTACTGATTGCTCAATGGTGTCGCATGTCGGTCTGTCTGTGGTAACGACTCTTATACAACTTGAGCTAGAAAGTCAAAATTGACATGCCTATAGTCCTGTCCTTCTTTGGTATTTGAAATTTACGAAATGGGTCGACAAGTGTCTGAAATACAGTGCCTAAAGCTATTTATTCAATATTTCTTATAGCATAGTGGAAAGCATAATGTACTCAACTTTGTTTCGGATCAAAATTTTGAGATGGGACTTGTGACTTGTGTACATTCGTTTCACCGGGTTATTTTGTTTCTAATTTCGAAAGCCAATTTTCATTGAAACGTGAACATGCAAAAGTCGTGTCAAACCTTGCCAAAACAAAAATAGAAACAACGTCACTACCACAAAATTGTATGCAACCTTCAAGTTCAAAGCCGTAAGAAGTAGTAATCTGTGCAATAAAAATGATTTCATGCTGTTTTAGGTGACGACGATTTTATTAGCACCATAGTTCATTCTGATTTTGCTACTGTGTATGTGTATGCATATAAAAATATACGACTTAATGCCTAATGCGTTAATAAACTTGCAGCAAAGTCGGTTTTAAAATATTTTATAAACGTCCTTACTGAAAAATGATCGTTAAAACGGTTGACTACCAAAATGAAAAAAAAAACATTTCGTAGTTCTGAGATTGGCATAGATTGCTTTGCAACTCTGCTACTTTTTATTGCCACAAACCATACATTTTTCACCTTTTATAACATGCTTGTGAAGAATATCAGCCATGCCATAGGCATTTTCACCAAAGTACTAAAAATATCACCGTCATAACATCAATGTCTACAGTCCGCAAGTGAGCAATCACAGAAAGAAACCAACAACCTTGCACAAATACATACATTTAACATGTTTGCCATTCTGTTTCCTTTTGCCTGCAGTCACAGTCAGAATTACGTCAGACGTTTGTGTACAGGATTAGAAAAGCACATGGTGCAGTAAAAACACCTTGTCATTGCCACTATGTATATATCACCAACGTTATTAACTAGGCCAACTTCACTGTTATCGTATGTGGGCAGTAGTACTAGTCATCTTTTTATTTGTACATTTGCTAGTCGACTAGTCAGCTATTTGACGGGAACTGTAAAACGAAAATGATTTACTGCGTCTACCACACCGGTGGTATATTTAGCTCAACTGGACAAAACATGAGTTTAGGTTAGATGTAAAACTAAGATTACTAGGAGAAAAGCTGAAGACCTTTCACACTTATGAATATGCAAAACATATCATCGGATTTTTAATTAAAATGCCTCTCATTTCCTTTTTTACATATGCATAGCTGGTCTTTTGTTATGCAGAAATTATTATATGCATGTACAAATTTCCTTTTAGATCATTATGGTTTGTTCACTTTTCTCTAAAAGGTGAGTTTATAGTGCAATATGTGGTATGGAGTACTGAAGAGAACAATACTGAAATACATAATATTGCTCCACTTCATCTGGAAAAATTAGAAGGCAAAAATCTTACTTTTGAAAATAAAATTCACCTTCCACTGTTTGAAACTTAATTTCACGCATTGGTGCTTAAGCTTTCAACTCCTTATTGAATTTGAAAATTTAGAAAACTAATTCAGACTTTAAAATATAAGGTCAAGCGAGAGACCTTTAAAGCGGTACATACTGCATGGAAAATTGGCTTGGCAGTTGGCATATCTATGTTATGCAAGTAACATGAAACTATAACTTATCCACTGTTACAGCTACACGTGATACAGCATGTATTAGTACAAATTATCGTAATACATGTCCATGTCCGATGCATTTTTTAGGAAGATGACTTTCTAGCACGAGAATTATCATTTAACATGCACACTACCACCGATATGAGAATTGCATTGTTAGTACCTAAGTACCAATGTAGTTCGCTTCTATCTCCTGAGGCTTTTTGAACTTATTGTATTGGAAAAACAGTTTTCTGTAACAGAAAAGTGCATACATTTCCGAAATTACTGTTTCGTTCATTAAATATATATACATATTATGCTTCTAACTTATTTTTCGGCTTTACTAACTTGATTACGCCAGTATTACGCTTGTTCATTTCAGACCTTCAGTTTTCATTTCTGTATTTGCAAAGCAGAAAAAAGTTGCTAACAGTACTACAAACAGTATTCGTTAAGATACCCTTATTTTTGTAGGTTATCCGTTCGTTAAACAAGGTTGATTATCAACTTCTGATCATTACATCGAACGTTCATTTTCTGCCATCGCCTTTCCACTGTATGCTGTTACCGAATACAGGTTTGAAATTGGTAATCTTAAATACACATTTACTTCTAGTTTCAATACATTGCTAGTGCTCTAAAATGTCACACAATAAATCATTCAAAATTAATCATGATCGTGAATCATTTAATTCTTTAGAGGAATTTGTATTTGATAAGTACGAATTCTCTAGATGGTTATCGCTAACTATAGCCTACCATCTGCATCTACTACCAAATTAATAAATTAAATGTTTTTTACCCCCACATATGAAAGAATGCAACCTGTGTCGTGTCGTCGTACCTTTGTGCTATGTTAAGTCATGTTCCGGAGTTGTTTTTTATGCGAAAAACCAAGAAAAAGTTTCTTCTTTAAACTGTGTATTTGTAACTTTCTACAAATTCTTTCCACTTTTAAGGAAAAGGGAAACCATCATCACAACTCAACGCACAAACTTTTGTTCACCCTTTCCTTTACATTTCCCCACAGTTTTCATACAATTCACCTAACTAGGTTCACGGAAGAGTGTGTTGTAATAATAATGAGTCAGAGGTTCATATATACATATTACACATAATATGCACGTTTTTTGCAGTACAACAGGCTGAGTGAGTACCCTAAACAAGGAGTATTCCATGCATGCGTTCATTACATAAAACATATATCATGATCATCAAAGCACAGCGTATCGAATCATTTAGCCAACTTTTTTCATTTCCCTCTTCGTCCTCATCGGCGACGTCTTTTCTCAGTTTTTGTGCTTTGCTCTAGCTAGTCTAGCTCTTGTGCAGAAAAATGTGTCCAGCCAACTGAGCGGAAAAGGAGAAAAGAAAACGATGAGAGTAAAAAACTTTTTCCATTTTCTTAAGAAACACCACCTCTTTTTTCTCGCGACACAGTCTTGTCAACCGTGCACCTCATTTTCTTATACACAATTTCAAGCGGTGTGCATATGAGTACACATGTGCCATTGTTGCAGTTGTATGCAAACAAAAAGGTCTTTCAAATGAAAATATTTTGCCTGTATTGCTATACAAAATACATGGTGTAGCCAAATGTAAGTATTTTTTACTACAGACTGATTGTGAACATATTTTGCCTTTCTCTTGTGTAAATTACCGAGGTTATTTTCTCTCTTTTGTCTTCAGCACCACTTTACTACGTAGTCCACTGATTGTTCTTTCTTTCTTTGAAGTATTTCAAAATCACAGAAACAAACTAAAAATCGTAATAATTACATGCATGTATTTCTTATCGAGACACATAATGATCATAACCGCTGCCACCACCACCATCATCATTTTGATGATTTTCATTCATTCATGTGTAATGATGTTGCCATAAAGAGTTGACGCTTTTGTTTAAAAGGCCATTAAAATTTATATGATAAGGCCATGTGTCACGTAAAAACTTTTTTCTCTTTCTGTGCGACCTGACCCGTCCCATTGATCACATTTTTACCCTACCAAGCTTTTACTTAAATATTTGGTTGTACACTAACTCTTTCGACAGCTGTGTATTAGTGATTTTATTGAGAAGATAAACACATTCGCAAGAATGCATTTGAAAAGAAAACTTTTTTTATGCATACAGGAAATGGGAGGAGGTAAAAAGAAATAACATATTTTGTTGGAGAAGTTGTTTGTAACAAAAACTATGTGAATACATTAAAAAGTAGAGAAAGTGAGTAAAAAGGACGAGATTGGAGATATTATGATAGCTTTATGGGATAGAAAGGATGCTTTGAACAATTTTATTGTGACACTGTAAAAGGGTGATGATGACTAGACCTGAAAGGGAGACCTTTTCTCTCTGACAAACAAACATTTATGCAAGTTAAGAATTATGATTATGATAATACATGTAAAATATGATTCTTCTTGAAAACATGCTCTCAGCAGTTATATGGCGACACATTCCACTCGTTGAGTTAATGTTTTACCTTTTATGTAAAATGAGAGAATACTAGTTTTCTTGCTGATAGAGAAATAGATAAAAGGGAAGGAAGGAAGGAAACAACAACGAACTAGTATAATTTCCACTGACGTGTTGACAAAAGCCAAACTACAAAGCCAAAAGAGTCTACAAGTTTTAATAATACCAGCAAAACATAGCAAGCTAAAAATTCAATGACTACGGCAATATTAATTCTTTCTTATGTATAAATCATATTTTATTCTTCAAACTTTCTAGAGAATGGAGCTGATGAGGTGTAAAAGTCGGTGCTCAGTTTTAGTCATTCCTTTGCATGTATGAATATCTGTATTGGTACAACATGTACATAATCGCTGCATATTATCCCGACACTAATTCAACTGCCGCTCTGCTTTTGTCTAGGCAGAGTTCTTTATCACCACCACCATCATCATCAGACAACTTACTTTTTAGCTTTAGGACTTGATACTTAAGGTTGATATAGGCAAAGTGCCATTGTCATTTTACTTGTATCACATCACATGCATAACTTTTGCTTTGCCGGCTAGATGCCTTAATTACTAACGTCTAATGGTATTCCTTTTTGAGCTGTCTGAGACAAACGTGGGTGGGAACGGCAACGAGTATGAGGATGATATAATGCAGTTACTTACTGGAGCAAGACAAGAAATCTTTCTTTTATGTCTTCATATCTATGCCCTGTAGTAAACCTATACCTGCAACTAGTTTGGATCGGAATAAAGTGTTTTATGCAAAAAATAAATTAAAATCAGGGTGATATGAGAATACAACCAAACAAGCGATTTCTGGTTTATATTAACGCAGCTCTTAAACTATTGGCTGTAAACCACCAATGATTGTCATTTCATCATCATCGTCATCTAGAATAACCGAAGGTTAAATTCTTCTTTTAATCTGATGATGCGAGTGCAGTTTGGTGACTTCATACGAAGAATGCCCCTACTTTCGAATTGCTACCTTCATTATTCATCTTATACGTTACGGTACTTATCACAACTTACTATCTATTTCAGGCTACAAATATTACCCTATGGGCATATATTTGAAGGGAGCTCAAACATGACAGCTTTACATTATTCGAAATTGAATGTTGATTTTATATTTTACGTTGACATTTTTCCCCGTATCCCACATGCTCCATATTTTTATTGCTATTAACGGTAATTTTTCTGGCATGCATGAGTACATCTATATGCAAGATTTGCACCAAGCCCGTTGTTTGGATGATACTAAAAAGAAATGAGTGTGGTACTTTTATAAGAACAAAGAGTTCATGTTATCGTCATCAAGGATTTTGCTGCGCAGACAGACTCTTCCTGTTATTGCGATTATTATGCAGGGATGGCCTTCTTTCCAATTTCAGATCACTTAAATCATGTTTGATATCACCTCCCTCAGTACTCTAAGGAAGGGTAAGTGAAATGGGTTCTTATGTCGTTAGTTTTCTCCATGTCGAGAGCAGGCAAACAAAATTCAGCTTCTGCCAGAAAATCCCACCTATAATGTAGGTCTTGCTCATAGCAGCAGCATGCATACAGCGATATTGTATGCATAGTATGGGCGTTGTTTTAGTGCGTCCATTGTTAACAAAGAAAAAGACCACACAGGACGTATGCATAACATTATTTTCTGGCGTGACAAGAGTGGTAGACAAAAAACAGAAAACTAAGGAAAGGACGCAACCACAATAAATATAGCAAACGTAAATGAGTCTGGTGAATCCCAGTACTAATTTCCGTTAACTAATCACAATTTACAAGTAACATCTGCACATTCTCGGCAAGGCACAAAAAGAGAAAGGTATACATTCTTCGCGAGCGAAACTGAATGAACAAGACTTTCCTCTTTGTTGGATCAACAACTAAACCTTTCCCGGAGAGTATAACATGAAATCAAATTGGCAAGGCATGATGGGAAGTTCTAAACCAAGATAATGAGTACTTACTATGCAATTCATTCTATATGAACGTATTAAATACATACAATATATATGCATGGATTTGCATTTATTTACTAAACGTGAACCTTGTTGCTGGTGTAAAACGGTGATGGTATAAACGACTTAAAAGTAGTTTCGCTGAAAACGTTCGGATGATAGCGTTAATGCTACTACATATGTATATTTTCACTATAACCAGCAGCAGTTATAACCGCGTCATTTGGTATATAGCATTTGGGTGACTGGCTGTTTTGTCATTTGCTCAGCTGAAATTAACCAACACGAAATCCAATGTTCATCTGTCGAGTGAAGTCATTTGCTCATTTCACAAAGCTGCTCACAAAAAGACGAACATTATTGAACAACACAACCCAACCAAGGAAATATTCAGTTTTCCCTTGTTCCCCATCTCTCTAGTCTCTACTTCTGCTGTTCTTGATTTCTTCCTTTCTTTTGATTGTTTGACTTAGCTGTGTATGTACATATATAGCAGTTTTCCTAAAGTGGACGAATACTTGTGACTTTTGTACGAATGAGTTCTTTTTACTCGATGAAAATTGTGTAGTTACTGGAACAATATATGTATATGACTGAAATGAGTTTACACATTATCCACACTCTAGACATAATGCAAGCGTTCCCCTTCCCCTGAAGTACGCCATGTTGAGTTGGTTCAATTTTTTTATGCGACATGCCGTGCCGCAACCCTTTTGCCCTTTATCAAAAAGTTATTGTGCGTTTTCGCAAAGTATCCAATAATAATAAGGCAAAGAATGAGGAAAGCTGCACCAGGATCAAGAGAAATCATCACTCCCGTTTGATATTTTTGCTTTCATAGTTTGCCATCGCATCGGTTCAAAAGTTAGCTTTAAGTTGCTCTGTATGAAATGGGTTTTGAACTGTCAATGGCGACTGCTACATTATGATGATGATGATATCGTTGAAAAGAAATGAAAGTCCAAACATGAGAATATTTCTATATAACATTTGATATAAAGTCATCTCATCACATGACCAATAGATACTGCCCCACTTGCCAGAATCAACGAAGACAGTAGAGAAGGAAAGAGAGTTTCTAAAAGACAAAACTTTTCACATTGAAACAATCATCGCCATCATCATTAACTTAAATTGAGGCAAACCAACTGGTACTTATACAAGTTTACTTCTTTTATAACATACCCTTAAATGGGTAATACGCATATACTAGATATTAGCTGTGCCGTGCCCTTTGAGCGATGCATTCGAGTTCAAAATATATAAGTATGCATATATTTACATCTTTTATTTATCTTGTATGCTTTTTAGCGTTGGTCTGTGAGTAGATAAAAACCAGAGAACTTCGTTAATAACAATGTATGCTAAATTGAGATATTGGTATAATTGAATAAGCAACGCAAGTTAAGGGTGTTCATTTACTAGCAAGTATAAAATTAATTCGACTTTGTTTATTTAACTTTCAGATCCTTAACTTTGCGACTTGAAGCCACGCCACGCCAACCGATCTCTTGTCAAAATGATCTCAAGATTCGCATCTTCTATAACGAAATCGCTGTGTGTGTGAAATGTCGTAATTCACACATTTAGATTAAATAACCGCTCAATGGTGGTAACTTTTATGTTGTTGATGACTAGAGATAAGTTATAAGTATTTACTTTTTAACATAAATAAAAATAAATACACTACCATACACATACATGACCCAGGTAGATATACAGGTTTTGATTAAATAAGTTCTTTAATCATAATCATCTATGTGATGTTGTGCTGTGATAAAATAGCAGTCACACATTTTCCAGGAAGGTCAAAAATAGAGCTGTTGTGGCATCGCGGTTTTAGTGATCTTTTTAATGACAGTTGTTGACAAAACAAAATACAGCTAGCACCTGTTCCCAACAGAGAAAACAAGCTGACTGTTGATTTGAAAGAGTTAGTTTATGGCTGGGTTATAAGGTGCTGCTTTCAAAGCAGCTATCTAAAGTTTTATCTATTATTGCATGTTGTGAAAAGAAATAGTTCATCTTGAACCCAGACCAGTTGCAGTTGTGAACACCACAAGACGACGCTAAATACCATTTTCTAATATTTGTACTCTTGTGCATATCTATATCTACCCACCAGCAGAATGCAATAAGAAAAGGAATGCTATACCACGATGACAACTTTACAATTTACCTTTCCTTCCTTCCGCCATATTTTACATCTTGCCACAGCCTTTGCATTTTGGCGAAGAAAGTAATGAGAAAACAAAATAGGATGAAACGACAAGAGCAAAAAGTACTCATCTGTTGTTACTGATAATGGTAATGACTTTCAGCTTATAATGCATTAGAGAAAGTAAACCTCATATCAACATCTTTGCTTATTATCCTCGAACATGAGAGTGAAAGACATCCTTTTATGAGCTTTTACTTTTACCATTTTCATGAGCCCGAAATACGATACGTGTATAAAAGCAAACATTTGGTAATGCTGTATCGGTATCTCGGTTTTCTTCTGGTTACTTACATGTCTCGTCTACTTACTGTTACATCATTTTAGAGACTATCATTACTTTTTCCTTCCTCCGCCTTCCCGATTTATGTACTGTACAGCGTTTATTAGTATCATGAAATAGATGTGAAGTGGTGGTTTCGTGAGAGTTGATGACAAGTTGAGAAATCACACGAAATCCTTCTTAACGACCCAGCCGCTGAAAAATAATACTTAGCGAGGGAAATACAGAGATGATTTTTCTGTGATGTGATGAGCAAAAATGATAATATACAATATACGACGATCTATATACATACATACTATGCTAAGAGACCATTACATGACTGCTGTAGTAATCGAGATAAAATCAAAGAGAAAAACCGCCCAGGTTTTATTCATTATTGCTCATTGCTTCTAAAATCCTTGTTGAGTATTTTCTGTATTTTACTTAGTATCTTTCTAATAGAAAAATCTTTATGTCAACTAAATGCAAATATTTATACCTTCATGCCCCTTTAAGCTATTTACAGATACGTCAACTTTATTGTTACAACAAGTATATTTTATTTTGTTTCTTCTATTTGTCCTACCTAACTCACTAATTTCAAACGAACTCAAAAAAATACTAATTGACTTAATTTGCTATTTAGTAAAAAACAAGAGATATTTTCAAATCTTTATCTCCACGTTTGTCGGTCGTGTTATAAAAATATTATTCTTCACTACTATTTTTGCTACTTTTAAAGGATGTTTTGAAGTAAATACATGTACCAAAAACCCAACCAAGCTTTGGTTATTAATAGTTTTCTGGAACAAATCTAGTCACAAACAAGCCATACATACATAGTATGCATGTAAAACACAAAAACAGTTTGTTCAGAAAATTTAAACTAATGTTGAAGTTAGTTAGAATCTACTTTCACCTAAAATCCTTACTAGAAAAATCCTGTGAACTTTTTAGTGGTAGGTAACCTCACAACTTAGAAGCGATTGGAAAGGATTAACGTCCCACTAGCAGTGGAGATACTAACAAAACACTAAAGACTAAACCAGAAGAAAACACTTGGGCTATGGCTGGTTAGTTTGGTTCGGCAAGAAATTGTAGATGAGCACAGCACATTAGCTCGAGAATAAGCATTATTCCTTAAATTCATACCAAACTACACATACTATCAACAGTTCACGGTTACAAGCTGACCTTTAAATTGTTGGAGAAACTTGGAGAAAGATAGCCACGCAAAAAGAAATTGTGGGCAATGCTAAAGCTGATGGTTCCCTAGCTCCTGGCTTAATGAACAAAGTATGTAGTGGTTGCTCTAATAGTAATTTCATGAGTGCATTAAGGCGTAAAAAGATTTGAGAGAATAAGTACTACTCCGAAAAGTGAAGCCCTCTACTAATGAGCCTTGACGTGAATCGCTGCAATTTATACGCTGGATTTGTGGGTAGAAATAAATCAACAAATATTAATCTCTGTTGTTTAGATCACTTGTGCAAGAAGGTTTAAACTAAAAGCACCCATCATACCCTGGCAACGATCATTTCATGTTTGATATAGGAGAATCGCTATT
>JAQFZG010000740.1:0-27579 GCA_034695465.1 Entomobrya nicoleti
CTTGAGTTATCGTGGTGACAGACGGACAGACAGACAGACAAACGCGATCAAGTCAATACTAGCTGAGCTTCGCTTTCAGCTACGTAATAATTGACTGAGCAGTATGTTGATATTTTTGTTGGCATTGATTTAAGTGTTGCTATCAAAGCATTCTTCGAGGGGATGCAGCTTGCCTTGGAACTAAAAAGGTGTTCGAAAGTTTTGCAACTAGATTTTTGGTAGACGAGCATGGAAACAACATGTTTACATATTCCCCGGATGAACGGTTTCCATTTTTTACTGCTAATGGTGTATCAAAGTATTTTCCTGAAATTCTTGGTAAGCTTGCATTGTAATATGTTTAAAGTAAATAGAGCATAGATTTAAGCTTTGTGGTAATTTTTACTTGAAAATGATCTACATAGAATATCTCAACTTTATGCACACACAAATGGATGAAAGTGGAATGAAACATTACATAGTTCTTTTGAAGGAAATTGAGGAAAAGAAGGAAGGAAGAAACTTTGCAAGAAATAAAGTATCTCCGTCTTCAGAGTTTTATTCTGTTTATCGAGGAAATACATTTGACACTGCTACAAATGACAGAAAACTGGTGAAATTTCTTCTAAAGCTCCTTGCTGTGCCGTTGTCAATATCGTTTATGCTGTTTCTTTATGAAATAGTAAAACTGAGGTGGTGTTCAACTAGATCAGAAAGTTTGTCATATTAGTTGGTGTCCCATTAAGAAGTTATCATTAAATTTAAATATATAGTACAGAATATATTTTATTTACCAATATATTAGAAAATATATAGAATAACTCTTAGGCTAAAAAGTATATGCGTTTTTATTTCTATACATGTTAATTATATGTGCTTAAAAGTTAATAGAATGATGCCCTTTTTAAGTTGGAATACATTTAATTTTGCTGTGCAAATGAACCTGTATTTATTTTCAAATTATTTATTGAATTACCAAAGA
This sequence comes from Entomobrya nicoleti, assembly GCA_034695465.1. Lineage (NCBI taxonomy): Eukaryota > Metazoa > Arthropoda > Collembola > Entomobryomorpha > Entomobryidae > Entomobrya > Entomobrya nicoleti. The sequence goes on from JAQFZG010000740.1 coordinate 962, forward strand.
TTTTTTTATCCTTTTGCAAAACCCTATTGATATAATCAACGTTTATTTATAGTTATTACATTATTACCCAACATTTTCGTTTCACAGCACCCCACAAAATGCTGTACTTGTGATTAACAAAAAAATTGTATCATGTTGTTTGCCCAAATTTATCCCTAATTGACCCCACGCCCAAATATCTCCGTCTTATGCGTCGTATAAAACTACGAATCGTGGTATATTTATCCCGAGATACAACGTCAAATTTAAATTACAATTGTTATGGTCTACTGGTTATGGATACGCAAAATTGAAAGTTATATTATATTTATATTTAGTGACATAATAAATGAAATTCAACTATATTCAATACATTGTGCATTTTGTATGATTAAATAGATCATTGAGATATACTGAATTTTTCATACAATTGCGTAAATGGCAGTCAATTACAAAATAATAAGGACTTGTTTCATAAAAGTATAATATACACAAACAACTAATTCGCAGCAACCAGCGCAATTATTACTTTTAAATGCGGGCATCAATTTATTTTTAAATATTTTTATTTTAAAAACTTGTAAATAATTTCTGTCGAATTTTGTCTGTGCAATACATTTTTGCCAAAACATGCAAAGAAATTAATTTGGTTTGTTTAAGTGTGTATTGTTAAACTGCAAAAATGGTGTCTGCCAACTACAAACTTTACTATTGTGGTTCGTTTATTCAGTTTAATATTTAAATAAAACTGTCTAGAATTTGCCAAACTATTAAAAATCAATTTGAATCGTTAGTTTTCTTTTGTGCTTCAAAAATGTACAAATTACAATTTTATAATCATGTGCCATTGTCATTGACATTTTATTACGACCTTCATTACAAAGTTATTTCTTAAACCGTATCATATCGTGAATACACTTGACATTTAGTTACTGCTTAAGTAACTTATTCTTTTGACCATTACATTTTCGTTTTGCAAAGATACATTTAAATGTACTCATTGTTTCTAAACGTTTGTACTTTCATATGTTCTTTTTCTTTCTGCATTTCTTTCTCAAATCAGTTAGCCGTTCCAAAAGATTTTCCAATTTGGAATATAAAAACCGCTAATGCTATGGACCCATTTACAGAGGAACTTTTTCAATGCTTAAATAACCAAATTTTACCTCAAGTGGGAAGTGATCGATGTGAATACTCTGTGCTTATAGATACATTATCGACACGTTCTTTGAGACCTCTCTGCATAGATATTAATTATATATTTGTGCTGAAAACCGGTCATCCTCGGACAGTATCTCAGGACTTTTATTTTTCACGCAATCATAAACGATTACAGCTATATGAAATATACAAGCTGCGCTACACCCATTTTTGTCGAATAGTTTTAGGTGAGGAAAGACAAGTGTCGAATTTAGATGATACACCAGAAATGTTCAGAGAGCCTGATGTATTTGGTACTTTTTATGTCTTATTTTTAAACACCCAAGAATCTCTTGAAACCCGAAGAAATTTCAAAGAAATATTCCAAAAGCTAAGATATGTTGTATTCCTGTCGTGTAACAATTTTCACAATTCAGCAACGCAACCCAAATTCTCGAATATTTTTATTAAATCATTCAACTGGAACAGATCACCCCTAATTTCCACTTCCGATCCAACTACGCCTTTACACATTGAATATCACCAGAAAACTGGGAAATGGGCACATTTCATTTTAGCATCCTATCACTACGTTGCTTTAAAAATCAACGCAACTAATGATCAAATTTTAGTATTTACAGCACCTAAATCAAAGTCGTTCGAAAACGGGGTATGGGATGATTACGTGAAACCACTGGCATTTAAGAAAGCCCATATTAGCGTAACTAGAATTCGGCATGATGACATTGATACAAATTATATTTATCATACTGTGCCTGTGTTCTTTGACCATTTTACATTTATCACTGCCGTCCCTAGAGATTTAGGCTCAAATACTTTCTTCGCTAAATTGAGTGATTTATTATTAATACTTGGAACAATTATTTTTACAACGATTGGGGTATGCTTGGTAAAATTGTTAGAAAAGGTTTTATCGACTAACCATCAAACATGTAAATTATTAAGAAATTATACTTCCCAAAGTGCACTAGAGCCTATCAAAAGTATTGCTAGTGTTTTTCAAACTGTTACGAAACCCATTTTAGATCAACCCATCATGATATCACAGACAACGATAAAGTCGAATTACATCGTGTTTGCACTTTGGCTTGTAATGGTAATGACAATGAGTAATATATATAAGTGTAACTTTGTATCGGAGATAGTAAGTCCCAATTTCGAAAACATGCCAGACACATTTGAAAGTTTGGTTGATTTAAAATTTAAAATCAAGGCCATTTTCTTTAAAGATAATGCGGATATAAAGTTTGCAGGTGCGCCAAATTATGTGAATGATGCTGTATTGGAACGTACCGTGGATTGTTTTTTTATGGATCCTGAGGTATGGTTAATAAAGTTTAACGTTTAAAAAGTGACTGATGTGAGTATTATGTTAATATTTTTGTAAAACAAATAGTGTTGCTATCAAAGCCTTCTTCGATGGGATGCAGCATGCATTGGAACTGAAAAGACATTAGGAAGTTTTGCAGCTAGATTTTTGGTGGACGAACATAGAAACAAAATGTTTAAATTTTCTTCAGATTCAAGGTTTCCATTCTATACTGCTAATGGTGTTTCCAAATATTTTCCTGAAATTCTTGGTAAAGCTTGTGTATTGAATAGGAAATGCTTAAAAGTAATTGGAACCTTATCTTTGTTGTATTTTAATTTTTTACTTGTTAATTTTTTACGCAGAGATTTTCAACTTCGTGTTGGCACAAATGGAGGAAAATGGAATGATAAAATACATACTTGTATTAAGTGAGTCTGAGGACAAGAAGGAGGGAAGAAATTTTGCTAGAAATAAAGTACCTCCCTCTTCAGAGTTTTATTCTGTTTATCAAGGAACTGTATTTGATACTGTCACAAATGATGGAAAACTGGTGCAATTTCTACTTAAGCTTCTTTTTGTTCCTTTATCAATATCAGTTTTGGTGTTCCTTTTTGAAATAATAAAACTAAAACGGGGTTCAACTAGGTTGAATAGGTGTCTATCTTGGTGGCGATCGCGTAACGAAGTTATACTTATGTTTTAGTACTATAAATACATTTTATAAAATATTCAATTGTAAAAAATACAATACACAATAACTGTTAAGCTTAAAATGCTAGAGTTTTTAAGCAAGTTTATTATGTTTTCACAAGAAAATATAAAATACAGCTTTTAAAAGTTGACTTTGCTTTACAAAGTGTGCCCATTTATTTTCAAATTATTTATTAAACAACCGAATAAAATGCCCTTCCTATGTACACTATTCGTTAACCTTGTCGTAATTTTCATTATAATTACCCGACGTTTTTGTCTCACGGCGCCCCATAAAATGGTGTAGTTTTAGACAACAAAATGATATAGTTGATAGTGTCCCATATTGTCGAATCTCAAAATAATGTAGCCTGGAACTGTGAACAACATAATATTTTTTTAATTGACAGCTTTTTGTTTAATTTTTTTCACTGAAAACTCTATCACGCTGTAGGTCAAAACAACAAATAATGGATTATCTACTTCTTTATATTTATTTTGTTCATTCTTTATGTTCACTGGAATCAAAAATGGGATATAAATGTAGATGTCCATTGTTCATTATTCATAATTTCAATGGACCATTGAAATATTCACGCAAAAGTGTATGCAATTTTGTGTTTATTGGCTATAAATGACAAAATAATAAAAACATAATACCAGCAAGCTAGGAACAACAAATTTGCAGCAACTTACACAGTTATTATTTTCACATGCAGGCGTTAGCATGTTTCTAGGTTTTTTTAATATTAGCGCAAAAGCGTAAAATCATATTTAAAAATGAATTGAATACATAAATTGTGGGTCGACTAGCGGCGCGGAAAGTTAATTTCCTGGAAAAATTAACCATTATATTTAAAAGCCATGCTCCAGAGAAAGTATAGAAAGCACCGGCAAAGATATGCTTTAGAATGTCACAATTACGAAAAAAATTGAATTTACGGCATCCCAAAGTCATTACACAATATCGATGGTATAATGAGGTTATGAAGACAACAAATTCGTAAAGAATGTTATGAGGGGTAACCGACTTTTTGGATACTGGCACCGGTATGAACTGTTTTTCCAACTGTTGTCTTTCTTTATGGAACTGGGTCCAGCCAGACATGGCAATAAATAATTTTAGATGATAAATTACCATAAGTAAATTGGAGAACATGGACAAGCTCTTTGAAGATGATGTGGAATTTAAGGCCATCACAAATACCGCTGGTGGTTCATTCAATTTTTCTCTCTTTATGATCTCGCCCTGTTGGGAAATATGGGAAAGTCTTTCGGCTGGTCTTTGTCACAATGGGAATAGTAAGTTTTCTTGAAATTTACCTTTATCTATTTAAATACAATGTAAATTGTTGAGAAATAAACTCGCTGTAATTGCGGTCATAACGACGTAGCTGAAACAATGTGATTTATAACGACGTTAGTAATAGTCATTATTGTTGCTAATGAAAAGCGCTGATAAGAAAAATATCTCAAAGTCACATTACATGTAAATTGTTTGTTTGATTTAAGATATATGTGTAAATCGAGCTTTTATAAATTGTATATTTGGTTTTAATAAATTAGGGCAAATCTTTTATTTTCGATTTTGTCAAAACCCCAGTATCAAATTTTTCATTTATTTTGTAATATATTACTCTATGCTTCGCAGCTATTAAGATAAGGTGGTTGTTCGTGAGTAATATCTCTGATGGCATAAAATTCCGAGCCCACCACAGATGTACTGGTCCGTACTATTGAGTTTTTGGTGAGGTGAGAATAATGATTTACTCTACGCACGCCTCGCTGGTTTTTTTATAAATACCCTAAAACCGCTACATACTCCTGTGGTGCGACTCTTCTTCAATTATATTTCTAGATGTGGCAAATTGTAGTCCATCATTTACTAAGATTATTTATTAGGATTACGATGTGTGGTCTTATGTGGTCAGTACGAATAAGCGGCATCTTCTTAAACAATGCAGGCAGCTGGGGTGTGGGTTACGTTATCCCAGTATTGCAGAAATCCTCTAATTTTAAATTTGCACAATCAAACATAATTGAAAGTACATAATGTACAAAAAATAAGTCATGATGATAATGAAATATGAACAAAAACCAGCAGAAAGGTCTTATTAGACCTTGTCTCATAATGCCCCGTCTTTTTCTGACACTTGAAAAGTTTCTGCGTTTGTTGTACGATTAAAATGAATATCAGCCTGACCGTAACAGCATCATTCACCGTCCTTCCCCACGTTCCAGACTAAGGGACAGGAAGAAACAATTGATGAGTTCAGTAAAAATAAGCCTTCGAAATAAGACAATTAAAATCGACAAGTGGTATGCGTGTTATATTCCTTCATTTGGCAAAGTACCTATTTATACAGGAGCAGTTTAACAGACATGTTAAACAAAGCCACCATAAAGAAACGAAATAATTTTGTATTTGATATGTTCGTTAATTGATTTATTCAGTATTTCAGTTTTCTCTTTGATTATGTTGTCGAATTTTTCTGTAATTACAACAATAAGTAAATTAAATACGAGAAATTATAGTAAAAACCGCTTGAGGAGGACGAATCATTAACCAAATATATTTTAGAGGCGAAAATTAAGTTACTAAGCTAAAGCTAAACTAGATTAAATACTGACGTTGTGGCTAGGCTTGGCTTATGGATATAATGTTGTTTTCCATGCCGGGTCAACTTATGTGAAAAAGTCAACTACTTACAAAACGTTGCATCACATGGTGCTCCAGGTAACGATTTTGGTCGGTTTCAGTCTGATTAATATTGATCAAATTCAATTGCATATAACCCTGTTCACTGATTAACCCTTGCAAATAAGTATTTTGTAACTACGTCACATGAAAACCAGGTATAGAGTTTAATTAACCCACTGTATTAATTATCCGAAAAAGGTTTAGTTTTAAAACCATCCAATTTGTTTCATAAAAGGCATAATATGTACACTAGTCTCAACCATTTCCTATTTGTCCTCGCTAGTTTTCTTTGCCAAAAAATTGGCACTATGTAGCATTCTCGTTATTCACATTTCACATCATCAAAATCTTGAATATTCACTCTTTCTCACCGAATCTTGGTAAGTGTGACATACATGCTAAACTAAAATGATGAGAATCACGCTTATTTATAAGACGATAGTATCTGAAAGAGTATTTGAAAAAAAAATAAGAGAAAGAGGTGGTTTACGGTGGCTCCCGTCCCCATGTTTCACGGTTGGGTGATTTATATAAAATAGGTATCAAGTGAAAAAATTCAATTCGGTTTTAGTATCATCTCTGCATCTTGTCCCCACTAACGTGCTCTCCAACAAATCTTAAAAAACAGCTCGTTTTTTATACATATTTTTTAACGTTATTTTTTGTTCAAGTGTAAGTGACAAACAGCAAAAAATTAAGTTTGAAATGGGTAAGAAAAAGTTAACATTTTATGAAAATCTGCAATAAAAAAGAACATTGGTTTTTCCATAAATCATAGACATAAATTTTCTAATTACCTCAGCTCAACGGAAGGCAGAAGTTTGGCTAACTGCCGTTGTGGAAGATGAGCTTGTGGACAATGCCGTGGTTCTTGCTGAGTCATTACGGAAAACAAAGACAACTCGAACTATAGCCGCTGTAGCATCCCAAAGTGTGTCTGTGGAGAAACGGTAAACAATTTAACGGATACTTTGTATTTCTCAAAAAATAGCAACTAGTATTGAGTTGAGTTAATTACATTATATTGGAATGGCTTAACACTTGGTATTCATTTTCTAATCGAGTTTGAGCTTGACGTTTTTTTTAAAAATTGGGTTCAAAAAATAAATTGTTTATATATTATTTAACACCGTACTACAGTTTTTTCTTCCTAATCTCAACTCTTTGAATTTTAGATTTGTTCTTCGTAAAGCCTTTGATGCGGTCTTCTTCATGGACGAATTTTATTTCCCGGACGATGGCTCCAAGATTGAAAACGAAGAACTCAAAGCCAAGATTTTCGTATTTTCCATGCATTTTTTTGAAAAATGCATATTCATCGCACCGAACTCATTGGTATGGTATAAAAAAAGAACAATAAATTGACTCAAAACGAAAGAAAATTCAAAAATATGATATATAATAATATGTAACATTGTAACTTTTTTTCAAAAAGGTACTCGAAAATATGGATAAGCTCTTTGAGGACACACACGAGCTTACAGTTATGGTGAACGAGGAGGATGGATTAATTGATCTGTCCTTTTTTCTGGTGTCTCCTCATCGATACATGTGGGAATGCTTGTGGGCAAGTCTCAATCATAACGGAATGAGTACGTTGATAAAATTGATGATAATTATGATAATCACCTAGTTGTGAGAAAATTGTGGGCAAAAGTGTCTCAAACTGGGTTTCAATAATTTTTAGTGCTCTCCGAGAACTACTTTTGTGAGTGGATAAAGAACCAAAATGGTGCGGTGAGAATGAGCACCATGCGTAACGAAGAAGTGCTTGCGAAATTTTCAATAAAAACCGGATCACTTCTCACGTATGACAACATAATTGATAAAAAGTTGTAGATTAGTCATGTCATGTTTTAAGGGTTGGCTAATAAATTAAAAAGTACCAAATTAAAAGGGAACTTTGTTAACTATTTAGAAATGAAACCCATGCACCGATCATTCAATTTATTGATGCTGCAAAAGGGGAAAATTTTGCGACACAAATTGAGCCTCTCAAGAAAGTAAACTTTGGACTTCCAGAAAAGGTAGACAATAAACTAATATTATGCATGTGTAATTCAAAATAGCATGAATAATATCATTCATAAGATCACAACAAGAAGTCAAAAGAAAATGCATTGTTTTAGATGATCATAGCGACTTGGTTACAAACTTATGAAGATGTGTTGGAGCTAATCAAGAATCCTATGACAACACGCTCTCTAGAATCATTCACAAACTATGATTGCTGCTACAAGAATGAGCCGATTGCTATTATAGGAATGAGCTGTCGTTATCCTGGAGCAAACAATGTGGAGGAATTCTGGAACATGTTGTATCGAGGGGAGGAAGGAGTCCGGGAGCCACCTGCATTCCGCTGGACAAAGGAGCATTCCCTTCGTGTTACCCAACACGAGAGGAAAACCAATGCTGGATTCTTGTCTACAACTGTGGATGAGTTTGATGCGAGATTTTTTGGGGTGAGTCCAAAGGAGGCCGCTTACATGGATCCACAAGCAAGGTTTTTACATGAGGTAGTTTGGGAGTCTCTCGAGGATAGCGGCATTGATCCACTGAGCTTGTATGGAACTCATACTGGAATCTTCACTGGAAGCTGGATGAATGACTACAAAGATATCGTCCAGGGGTCAACCGAGGGTGATTTTTTCAGGACGTACATGGGAAATAGCATTGGGGCAGCGGCTGCAAGGCTCTCGTTTTTGTTGGGATTGACTGGACCAAGTATTGCAACAGAAAGTGGATGCTCCTCAGCTATCGTCGCAGTGGACTTGGCTGTGAAGAGCCTTCGTGCTGGAGAATCTAATTTGGCCCTTGCTGGTGCTGTCAACTTGTTGCTGCATCCATTTACAAGTAACATCATGGACTATGTCATTGCTCCCAATGGACGTTGCAAGACATTCGACTCAAAAGCTGATGGATTTGGACGAGCTGAAGGGTGTGGGGTGTTGGTGCTCAAGCGAATGAGTGACGCACTACGAGATAGAGATCACATCTGGGCTTTGATCAGGGGCTCTGCTGTTTCACAAGAAGGACTGAGCAGAAGTCTTGGAACACCTACTGTCCATTGCGAGGCTCTCGCTATGCAGCTGGCTTTGAAAGACGCCAATGTTAAACCAGGTCAAGTGACTTTTGTGGAAACTCATGGAACAGGAACTTCAGTCGGCGATCCCATGGAGGTGGCTGCCATAGCAAAAGCATACTATTCACCTGAACGAAGGAATCCACTCGTGATTGGATCGGTAAAGACGAATGTGGGGCATACTGAGTCATGTTCTGGAATCACTGGCATTATGAAAACGGTGCTTGCCATGCAACACGAAATGATTCCAAAACATCGTAACTTGGAGACCCTCAACCCGGAAATATTTTTGGACTCCATTCCAGCCGAACTTCCCTTAGAAGCAATTCCCTGGCCCAAAGTTAGTGGACAACCGAGAATTGCTGGTGTAAGTTCATTTGGAATCACTGGAACCGATGGACATGCTATCATACAAGAAGCTCCAGATTACGAATTGCCGAAGTTCACGCTCGGGTTGGAAAGGCCAACGCACATCATGAAAATCTCTGGAAAAACCAGCGACGCTCTGGAAGAGATGCTCAAAAAGTATGAGACCCTGTTTGTTGAAAGAGCTCAGAAGGGGAAGGACAGTTTTGCCGATGCCGCATATTCAACCAATATTGGAAGAGCGACCTTCAATCATCGAAGTTTTATCGTTGGAAATAATTATCAGGATGCAGTCAAGACAATACAGCGGAATCAGTATCTTTGTTCTGAAGTTATGGATGGTGAACGTCATCAGATCTGCCTCTTATTCACCGGTCAGGGCTCCCAATATCCAGGCATGGCTAAGAACCTTTACGAGACCAGTCCCATTTTCCGCATCACTTTTGATGCTTGCGATCGGACTTTGAGGGAAATGTACAATTTGTCCATCTGTCACGTACTCTGGGACTCCAACCCAACTTCTAAGGAGCTGAGTAGAACAATTTACAGCCAAACATCAATATTTGTAATTGAGTACTGCCTCTTGAAACTGTGGAACAGTTGGGGAATCCATCCTGACTACGTTCTGGGTCACAGTCTCGGGGAATTCGCTGCTGCTGTTGCCGCTGGAGTTTTGGACTTTAAAGATGCACTCAAACTTGTGGCTGAACGAAGTCGTCTTATTGATAACCTTCCTCGAGGTAGCATGCTAGTGATAAAAGCTAGTAAACCCGAAGTGATGAACCTGATGAATTTGGGACAGTTTGATTTGGATTTTGCTGCGGTGAATAATCCTGAACAAACTGTGCTTGCTGGTGATACCGAGACGATTGAATCATTCTTGAGTTTCTTGAAGGGCAAAGGTATGAAAGCCATTATTTTGGAGGCAACCCACGCTTTCCACTCCCGACACATGGATCCCATGTTGGAGCAATATAGAAAGGTCGCCCAGACAATCGACTACAAACAGGGCAACTGTAATGTCCAATACGTTTCTGGAATGGAAGGAAGGGTAATGTGCGACATTTCCGAAATCAATGCGGATTACTGGGTGCGTCACGCCAGAGAAAGGGTGAACTTTGTAGATGCTTGTGATGCGCTGAGACAAGCAAATGTTCGCGAATATTTAGAAGTTGGCCCACATCCTGTCCTGTCTAGTTTCGTGATGACAAACAACGAAGACGTACAAATGACTTGTTTGCCTTCACTTCGCCGTGGAAAAGACGAATGGAACACAATTTTAACCAGCCTTGGAAAGCTGTACTTGTTGGGGTATAATGTAGACTGGAATGGGTTTGATAATACTTATTTAAGGAATAAAGTTTCGCTTCCCTTCCACCCTTTCCATCGAAAATCATTTTGGGTGGAACGCATCAGCGAGCCTGCAACGTTGATCCACCCGCTGCTGGGATGTAGTTTGAACAACGCTTCAAATCTCAATATTTTCCAGAATGATCTCAGCTTAAAGTCAGTGCCTTATCTGAAGGACCACTGTATTGGAAACAGGGTGGTATTCCCTGGTGCAGGTTACACTGAAATGTGCCTTTCAGCCGGGTATTGTGTAGCAAATGGACTCACAGAAAGATTTGAACTACCTCGTCGAGCAATGCGAATAGACAACATGAGAATCGATGCTCCACTGGAGCTAAAAGAGGGAAAAGGGTGTCGCCTCCAAGTTATCGTAGATTTACCGGAAACAATTGTCTCGAATGAGACAGTGGAAGAACACGGACAAACCCAGGGCTTCCGTGTTAAAGTTTTTCATCAAAATACTTCTGCGGAAGATTCAGACAAATGGATACTCCACGCATCCGCCATATTTAGACCTGTTGCATCAACGAAGGACGTCCTCAAGGAATGGAAACCCGAACGAGTTAAAGAAATCATGGACACGGTTGAATTCACATCTTCAGATGCCTTTTACAAAAGAGTACATGATACGGGACTAAAATTTGGAGAAAAATTCCGACAAATTGAACGTCATTGGAATGTCAAAATGAATTGTTTTGAAGCGGATGAAGTGGTCGCACTAGTTAGACTACCTGAGGACCACCATAAGTACCTGCTTCACCCATTAATCATAGATGCTGTCTTTCAAGCCAGTATTTTGACAGGATTTGCTTATGATCAGCATACAAGACTTAAGGTACCCATTCGCGTTGGATCGCTGACGATGCTGAATGCCATTGAAGGTCCCAGCGGAAAAAAATCAGAAGAGGCCTATCTTTACGTACACGCGTGGAATGAAAACGAGAAGTATAATGGGTTTATAGTCTCTACGGACTTTAAACCAATTGCATATCTGAATGATATTGAGTTAATTGATACAAACGTGAGAACTATTGAGTCTGTTTTAGAACAACAATCAAGCAACATTCCAGATGCGTGGGAGGAAGTTTGGAAAACCATTCCAGGACCATTTTCAAACTTGGTGGAGCTTGCACCTACACAATCAATTTTCTTTGACGACACATTCCAAAAACAGTCAAATGTTTTATCTCTAACTTCACCCGAAAAGCTTGAAACTGTGCTGAAAACCAATCGCTTACTCTACCTCTACGTCTTGAATGCTTTGTACGACCTCGGCTGGCAGCCAAAGTTGAATGACACCATAAATGTTGCAATATTTTGTGAGGAATTTGGTATCCTCCCAAATTTTCAACAATTGGTACACTATTACTTCACTTGTTTTGAAGAAAACAAAGTCATGCAATTCAACAGTTCCACAAAATCGTGGAAGATCACGTCTCTGCCAACTTCCTTTTCAAACACCAAATCTGAAATTGAACATTTGACTAATCAACTTACTCAGAAGACTATATGTAGTTCTGTTATTCCAATTTATCAGCACATTTCTCAAGTCCTCTCTAAGATATTAAAAGGAGAAGAATCCGCTCTTGACATTCTTTTCCCCACGGATGGAAACAAACAAAATTACTCAGCGGATCACTATTACCAAAACTATCCCGGTCGTAAAGATCTCATTGACTTGTTAGGTCACTACACTACATCCATTATGGAGTTTCAACGTGATGTAAACGAACCCCAACATGGAGGAGTGTTCCGGGTACTCGAGGTGGGATCCGGAACTGGCTCTATAAGTCAGCACGTTTTGGAGTGGCTGCGAGAAATTTGGGGGGATAAGTTTGAATATTACTACACCGACATTTCACAGGCCTTCTTTGCCAAAGCGGAAAAGAAATTTGAGGAGTATAGTGGAAATCTGAAATACGCTGTGTTCAACCTAGAGGAAAGTCCTCTGGAACAGGGTATTCCATTGAACTACTTTGATTTTGTGGTAGCCTCTGATGTTCTTCACGCCACAAGGAATCTTCAAGAATGTTTGGTGCACATTCGTCAGACAATGAGACCAAGAGCATCAATCTGCTTTACTGAAACTATTATTGCGGCAAGAGATATTACCTATGTATTCGGGTTACTGGAAGGCTACTGGAGATATGAAGATTTTCACTGGAGGCCCCACCACACCTGTGTGGACGAGAAAGTATGGAGTGAGGTTTTAGAGCAGTCTGGATTCAAATCAGTGAACTCAACCCAAGTGTATGCAGGGACATTTGGAACCATTGCTGCTGAAGCTTCAGAAAATGTTGACATTGCAAGTTTGATAGCGAATTCAGTTATCAGAAAGCAGGCGAATATGAATAAAAGCTGGATCCTATTTTGCACAGGAGAGGACACAGCTACACACCAAGTGGCAAATATGCTACATGCATCGGGTGCCGAAGTCGAGGTAGTCTTCAGGTCTTCTGATGACGCTGTAGCGGTGGCCCAAGCAAGGGAAATTCTTAACGTTAATATTTCCATTACAGCGATTCCAGCAGAAAGTGAGGATTCCATACATCTTGAAACAATACTTAAAAAGGAAGGCTTACATGGCATACTGTTTGCGTGGACGATGGATATGATAGAAAAGGACCAGAAACGGGTGTCATTACCTTTTATGAATCTAGCCAAATGGTTACTTGTACAAAGAAAGCGTCCAGCATTGTTTGTTTTGACACAAGGAGTGCATTCGGTCAATGATTCACTGACCGGGAACCCCACCGCTGCCTCCGTTTTTGGAATGATTAAATCTCTGAAGAACGAGAACATTGAACTGTTTGTCAGATACATTGATCTGGATGGTGGGATAAAGGGATCAAGTAAAGTTGCTGATCAAATCTTGTACGAACTTATAATGTGTAAAGGTTCAAAAGATGGAGGTCGTTTACAAATTGCTTATCGGGATAACCAGCGTTTCGAGCCAAAATTTGTCAAGGTGATAATGCCCACGAAGCATGATGAGTTGCAGCTTCCACCGAGTTCAGACAGGTACCATTTGGTACTCCCACAAACAAGATTGATCCAAGACTTGGCTTTCGACACGTTGGATGTGGAGAAAGTGCACGACAACGATGTTGAGATTAAAATTAAGGCGTTTGCCTTGAATTTCAAAGACATTTTGACCATTCTGAAGCCCAGTGCAGAGTTCGAAAAGCTGAACACAGTTGGCTTGGATTTTTCTGGAGTAGTGAGCAGAGTTGGATCGAAGGTCCTTTCGGAAGGGAAATACAAAGTTGGTGATAGGGTGTTTGGAGCCAATTTTAAGGAGGCTCAGCTACCAAGCCACTTGGTGTTGGACGCGGACAGTTTACTTCGCATTCCAGATAATATGACATTTTGGGAAGCTGCCACATTGCCAGCAGTATTTTCCACGGCGTGTTACTGTTTGCTCACTGTTGCCAACATGAAGAAAGGCGACACTGTACTCATTCACACTGGATCTGGTGGCGTGGGTCTCGCTGCCATTCAGTTAGCGAAACATGTCGGAGCCACAATAATCACAACGGCTGGGAATCCCAGAAAACGAGCTTATCTGAGATCACTGGGAATTAAGCACGTCTTTCACTCACGGAACACGTCATACGAACAGGATATCATGCGAGCGACAAACGGTAGAGGAGTGGATATTGTTCTTAATTCAATCACTGGACCTGGATTTAAGGAAGCCACTTTGGCGTCATGTGCCAAAAATGCGAGATTTGTGGAAATGAGCAAGCTGACTATTTGGAGTGAAGGAGAAGTCAAGGCTCTACGGCCAGATGTAGATTACTCTATCGTGGATCTGACTGGTTTGGAACAGTCAGAGTGGAACAAGTTGCTAGCCAACATGGCCGAATACCTGGCTCAAGGATATCTTAAAGCTATTCCATACGTCAAATTTGATGCACTAAACATTCGACAAGCTCTGCAGTTTTTTCAGAAAGCAAAGCATGTTGGCAAAGTTGTTTGTACCATGCCAGAAGTTGTTACACAAGATGGTCTGATTAAATACAATTCTCTGTTATTTAACAACGAAAGCACATATTTGATTACTGGAGGGTTGGGAGGAATAGGATTTGAAGTGTGCAAGTGGATGTTGGAGAAAGGAGCTACTGACATTGTGTTAACAGCCAGAAATCCACCAAAACCCGATATTGCTGCTGTCATTGACGATCTGAACAAAAAAGGCTTCAACATAACTGTTGAATTGGGAGATGTATCAAATTTTAGTGAATGCAAACGAGTTGTGGAAGAAATATGCAAAAACAGAAAGCCCCTGAGAGGTGTCATGCATTGCGCCGGCGTGCTTAGAGACAATTTGTACGCCAATCAAACTTGGGAAACTTTTGACGCCACTTTCAAGCCAAAGGTGTCAGGTACCTGGAACCTTCACAACTTGACGAAAGATCTGCAGCTGGAACACTTTGTCTTGTATTCTTCAATCGCAGCGTTGGTTGGTACTCCAAGTCAACCCAATCATGCTGCGGCTAACTGCTTTGAGGATGCCTTTGCTCACTATCGACACTCTTTGGGGCAACCTGCGACCTCAATTAATTGGGGACAATGGGCGCAGGTAGGATGTGCCAAGGAGATCAACATAACTGGGATACTTCCAGTGAGCGTCAGAAGAATGTTGAATGGTTTGGACGTGGCTTTGAAAACTCAAAAACTACAAGTTTGCTTTAGCGAATTTGAATCGTTCACAAATTTGGCGATACTTTTTCCAATAACAAAATCTTATCTTGATGACAAACTTATAAAGCAGCTTGGAAGTGTCGACCAGTCAAATCAGGCGCTAGAATCAGAAAAGTTTTGGAATGAAATAAATTCGACAGATGAGAAATCTGATAAATCGAATATTGTTATGAATTACCTTAAAATCATTTTGCGCTCTGCACTTCGTTTGGATTCTGACGAGCTTATTAACGAGGATGCAAATATTCAAGACCTTGGAGTGGACTCTCTTATGCTAATTGAATTGAAGAACAGCATTCAAACGCTTCTTGGTTCTAAAGTCACTGTGACCGCTGCTCTTCTTAAAAATTGTAATACTGTTAGACAACTTGCTACTGCGATCGTGGATAGAATTATGGAGGACTGTGAAGATGACGTTCCAATTGAACCGCTATCCATTGCAGAACTCAGCCAACTTGTGAATAAAGATTGTCAACTAGATGGCTCAATAAAAAATTGTAGTAAAAACTACACAGTTATGAAACCGTCAAAGATCCGAACCATTCTTTTGACAGGAGCAACTGGCCAACTGGGGGCTTTTATACTCGCTGAATTATCAAATAAATATACAAACGTCAGCAAAATCATTTGTTTGGTGCGAGGCGTTACGGGAATCAGCTCCGAGAAACGAGTCATCGATCATCTTAAGTCCATGAATCTTACAAACTTGGTTGACATGTCGAAGGTGGAATGTGTTACGGGAGATGTGGCAAAACCAAATCTGGGAATGGACCAGGAATGCTATGACAGGTTAACTGCATCCGTCGATGCTGTGATTCACTGCGCTGGCAAGAGTAACTACAATGAGCACTACAGAAACTATGACAACGGAAAAATGACCGATATCAGAAGCGTTAATGTTGGTGGCACAATCAACGTTTTGAAATTTTCGTGCGACCAAACAATAAAACAGGTTTACTTCACGTCAACTTTCATCTGTGGATTGTTTGCAGACAATGGTGAGGAAAGTTTGTCTGATGACTGGCCAGAAATGGCTGTGATCAAAGCTGGCATTGATGCAAACATTCCTGGTCTACAAATGTCCAAATTCGTTAGCGAGCAACTTATCAAAGAAGCAAATCTTAGGGGAATTCCTTGTAAGGTGTTTAGGTTTCCATGGGTTGCTGGTCATAGTGAAACGGGTCGTTTAGATTATCTGAATAATATGTACATATTGCGATACCTGAGTTTTCTCCAAGTTAATGCAATGCCAAGTATTGCACTTCCAGCTAATGTGCTGCCGATTGACTTGTGTGCGGAGTTATCCCTTCAATTATTTCTTAATGATGATACTCCGTTTGAAATATTCAACGTGGGTCATCCTCGGCCCCAAATTGAACAAGAATTTGTACAAATTGCGAAAGAGGAAATTGGAAGGGACCTGGATATTTTGGACTTAAAAGAGTTTGCGGAAAGGTTGCGGAAAAACGATACAAAGAATCTCAAAGAATTGTACGAAGATCAGAAATCCGTGAGCATGTACATTGCTGATGCAGCTGGAATTGTGAAGGGGTACATTGTTTCTCCAGATACGTTCTTTTTGAACGAAAAGGTTTCCAGGTTTATTCCAGATTTTGAAAAGAGATTTTCAGCATCTATGGAAATAGTGAGAAGGGATTTAAGGTATCTTAAATCAACAGGATTTCTAGAAAAGTTTGGTATTTAACTGATCAAGCAATGGGATTTTTTAAACTTGGGATTGGATTGTGATTTAAAATAACATGATGTTATAAGTTGTATTTTTGGTTTTAATAAATTAGCTTATGGTTTTTATGGTTTTAGTTACTGAACTTTCAATTTTGTTGTTCATTTATTTTAGTACTAGTTGATCTAGTCCGTACGTCCCAGAGGCCGAGCAGACCTAGAAAAATAGGCATTGCAATTACAATTAACAATAGTAAAAAAATTGCAATTTAAGATCTACTTCATAATGATACCCAAACAAAATCTACTTCGAAAAATAGAGACATCGCATTCAAAAGAATTACCGTTGGCAAATGATACCTCCCTTCCTTTTCATAAGACAAACCAACGTCCTAACTCCAACCCATTTCTTAACTCCAGCTCTTTTCCTGACCCCTGCCCACTTTCTTACTCCAACTCGAGGGTTAGCAAATGTCAAACTCAAGTACTACCTGAGATTTAATTTTTCGCGTTTCAAATAACCAAAATGTTACCAACCTCTGTATAAAAATGCCTCATCTTTTTCTAACATTTTCAAAATGGTCTCTTTGGTTGTAGGGTTCATAGCAGCCTGAACGTAATGGTAAGACCTACCAGTGAATAGCACAAAAATTTTGAAATTCAGTTTTCTGGACAAATTAAAGTTAAATAATTTTGCTTCTTTCCCCAGATTCATTAGAACATTTCTCGTTGACAGGTCAAGCTGGTATTTGTAAACCCTATTTCACCACAAAATTCTTTAGACTGGCAGCACAAATAATTTTACAAAAATTAATCATGAATCATTATAACACATCGTGCAATCTGATTAATTGATATTGATAACAATTAGGCATACTATTAAATATCCCCATTTATACCTTCTTTATTTTCCTTTTTTCGTAATTTAATTTTCTAAGAATAAATTGCATACCTCTTTTTATTCCCTAAAATGTTTTGTGGCAAATTTTCCATATTGTAGACATTTTCTATTAATGCATAAGTACTTTTTTAACATTTAAATTTTATACAAGTTGTCAATTAGCTACTTCAGATGGTCAAACAGAAAAAATCCCTTGAACTACACTGATTCCATCTTGGATATGGATTTACGCAATAAGGATAGTCCCAATTGTGTGCCCTGCTCGTGTAATTAAGGCTGATGTCATGATTGAAGTCATTGAAGATGATGGTCTGCTGTTTTGCTGCCTGCTGAGAATGGATTCCGGAAATCTGTGCCAAATCCTATTGTGTTGGGAACAAATAACAAATGTCTGAGATTTCAGCGAGTAAAATTAATGAGAAGCTATCCTACCCAAGGAAATCAGTGGTATGGATTGTTTTTGAAGTTGGACATGAAGCATTTTCAGAGTACAAACCTGACATAAATTCAGTTAAGAATCGAAATTGATAGTATTGATAGAATTTGAAAAAGGAAAAATTAAAATGTAAAACAGGAAACAGACAATTGTACTATTTCAGTTTTTGGGAATGCGGGCCAAGCAAACTATACTTGCGCGAACTCAAACCTGGACAACCTGGCTGCTCTCCGTACATCCATGGGCATTTCTGCTTTCTCAATGAATTTGGGTCAGTGGAACAGTTGTCATGTCTAAAACGAGAGGTTGCATTTTTAGGCCATTTTACATTGAGGAAGGCATTTAAGCTTTGAATATTTTTCTACAAAACAGTCATAAACAACAAAATCAAATTGTCGCAGGAACAATTGATTTTTCTGACATTGTAAAACCGGTACCACATTTTGGAAATACACTTTTGGAAGACATTGTTTTCATCATCGGCCACTGTTCAAAATGAATGTTTTCAAGATATCGCATCATCAGCAGGGAAGGTTGGCACAGTTTGTCTAGCAACTCGATTGAAAAATTGTGCAGATGCAGATGAGCGTAAAAAGGAAAATGTGATCAAGACCTTTATTCTGGAAAAGCTTTGTGAAACTTTGGGTATGCTTACGTATGGAGAAGGAAGAAATCAAGGATGATGCTAGTTTTACTGACATGGGAATGGACTCCCTCATGACTATCGACTTCACTAACAAAATGAACTCGGCACTGGAAGAAAGTACCGGAGGAAGGGATGATAACGTCCAAAAAAAGAATTTAGAGGCAAATGGAACATTATATAAACTAACGTAATAAATTTCTATTAAAGGCTTTGGAGAAAAAATAACGTCAATCTATTTCCATCTCCGCTACGGACGCATCTGTTGCGGACGGTCGCATTCTCCTCATACCATTTTCCATCATGCATCATCAAATGTCATCTCTTTTATCGTGTAAATTTTACGAGTACATAGAAGAATATTATTAGTGAAACCGGTTGCTCTATTTGTAATTTTGTGGATTTTTCTTTATTCGCTTCGATTGTGTATGCAATATTGTGTTAGGTAACAGTATGAAATGAAATTATAAAATGGAATTTATGGAGGTATGGACATTTAAATAAAAACGAAACTACTCTTCAGTTAAACTTCGATAAAATCCACTTGGGTGAAGTTGGGAAAGTTTTATTCATTCATTCTCGAACTGTAACCGTGTAACCGTTTCATTCCCACACCAACACACACTACACACCCTGTTGCTTTGCATGACAACTAATGCAAAAAATTGAGGATTTTTTTCCCTGCATATCGAAGGTGGTGTGGGAATATTTATATTCACTTAGGAAAACTAATTACACCATATAATGTTTCATAACAATTCCAGTGATATTTAAAAAGTTATTTACAAAATAAATAATCATGCATAAATCATGAGTAATGTTTAATTCTTAAACACCAAACTTGTCCAAAAATCCTGTCGACTTGAGATATCGTAAATCCCTTCGAACAATTTCCATCGAAGGTGGCATTCTACATTCAAAATCTGGAATAAACCTGGAAACTTTCTCATTTTCAAAGAAAGTTTCCGGTGAAACAAGGTAACCCTTCACAAATCCAGCTGCGTCGGCCATATACATACTCATCGATTTCTGGTCCTTGTACAAACCCTTGAGGCTGTCTATTTGTGTTTCATTTTGTTGTAGTCTCTCTGCAAACTCTGTCCATTCCAGAATTTCCAGATCTTTCCCCATTTCCTCTTTCGCAACCTTTACAAACTCTTGCTCCATTTGTGGATGTGCATGTCCCACGTTAAATATCTCGAATGGGGTGTCATCATCGAAAAATAATTTGAGAGATAGTTCAGCACACATGTCAATTGGTAGCACATTCGCTGGAAGTGGAAGACTGGGCATTGCATTGACTTTGAGGAAGCTCAGATATCTCAAAATGTACAAATTGTTGAGATAGTCCAAACGACCCGTTTTACTATGACCAGCAATCCATGGAAATCTGAATACTTTACAGGGAATTCCCCTAAGATTGGCTTCTTTAAGAAGTAGCTCGCAAACGAATTTGGAAATGTGTAAGCCAGGAATCTTTGCATCAATACTTGCTTTTATCACATCATTGCCTGGCCAATCATCAGACAATGTTCCTTGGTCATTTTCTCCAAAGATCCCACAGATGAAAGTTGAACCAAAGTAGACATGCTTTATTTTTCGGTCACATGCAAACTTCAATATGTTAATTGTGCCACCAACATTAACGCTTCTAATATCGGTCATTTTTCCGTTGCCATAGTTTCTGTACGGCTCAGTGTATTCACGCTTTTCACCACAATGAATCACAGCGTCAACTGATTCAACCAGTCTATTGTAACATTGTTTGTCCATTCCCAGGTCGGGTTGTGTTATATCCCCTGTAACACATTCAACCTTTGCCATGTCCACCAAACTAGTAAGTTCCATGGAAGATATACATTCAGTGACACGTTGCTCAGGAGTACTTCCTGTTGTTCCACGCACCAGACAAATGATTTTACTGACATTTGTACATTTATTTGACAACTCAGCAAGTATGGAAGTGCCAAGTTGTCCAGTTGCTCCTGTGATGAGAATCGTTCGAATACTTGATGGTTTTATAATTGGAGAAGTTATGTCAGCATTTTGTATGGAGGCATCCAGTTGACAGTCCTTACTGACAAGTTGGCTAAGTTCTTCAATAGACAATGGTTCAGTTGGGGTATAATCTTCACAATCCTCCACAATTCGATCCACAATCGCAGTGGCAAGTTGTCTGACAGTGTTACAATTTTTAAGCATGGCTGCAGTGACATTCACTCTGGAACCCAGAAGTGTTTGAATGCTGTTCTTCAACTCAATTAACATAAGAGAGTCCACTCCGAGGTCTTGAATATTGGCGTCTTCGTTAATAGGCTCATCAGACTCTAAACGAAGTGCAGCTCTTAAGATTTTTTTGAGGTATTTTCCAACAAGGTCAACCTTTTCTGCTTTACTGTCAGTTCCATCCAGCTCATCCCAAAACTTTTCCGAATTTAATGCTTGTTTGTCTTGGTCAACACTGCCGATTTGTTTCCAAAGCTTTTCATCGAGATACGTCTTGGTAGTTGGACAGAGTACAGCTAAGTTAGTAAAAGACTCAAACTCGCTATAGCAAACCTGCAGCTTCTGAGTTTTTAAAGCCAATTCCAGACCATTCATCATTCTCTTGACGCTGACTAGAAGTATACCAGTGATAGTGATTTCCCTGGCGCAACCCACCTGCGCCCATTGTCCCCAATTAATTGAGGTCGCAGGTAGCCCCAAAGAGTGTCGATAGTGTGCAAAAGCATCCTCAAAGCAGTTAGCTGCAGCATGATTCGGCTGACTCGGGGTTCCGACCAATGCGGTGATCGAAGAATACAAAACAAAGTGCTCCAGCTGCATGTCTTTTGTCAAATTATGAAGGTTCCAAGTACCGGAGATTTTTGGCTTGAAAGTTGCATCAAATGTTTCCCAAGTTTGGTTAGCGTATAAATTGTCTCTGAGAACTCCAGCGCAGTGCATTACTCCCCTCAGAGGCTTCCCATCTTGCGAAATTTCGTCAACAATGTTTTTACAATCATTGAAAATTGACACATCACCTAATTTAACTATTATGCTAAATCCCTTTTTGTTCATCTCGTCAATGGCTGCGGCGATATCTGGTTTCGGTGAGCTTCTGGCTGTTAGCACTATGTTTCTTGCTCCCTTCTCCAACATCCACTTGCACACTTCGAAGCCGATTCCTCCCAGTCCTCCAGTAATCAGATATGTGCTCTCGTCATTGAACAGCGGAGAATTGTGTTTTATTTGACCATCCTGTGTATAAATTTCTGGCATGACACACACAACTTTTCCAACATGTTTCGCTTTCTGGAAAAACTGCAGGGCTTGGCGAATGTTCAACGCATCAAACTTGACGTATGGAATAGCTTTAAGGTATCCTTGAGCCAGGTATTCGGACATGTTAGATAACAACTTGGCCCATTTTGCTTGTTCCAAACCAGTCAAGTCTACAATCGAGTAGTCCACATCTGGTCGCAATTCCTTGACCTCTTGTGGACTCCAGATTGTGAGCTTACTCATTTCGACAAATCTCGCATTTTTGGCACATGACGCCAATGTGGCCTCCTTAAATCCAGGTCCAGTGATTGAATTGAGAACAATATCCACTCCTCTGCCGTTTGTCACCCGCATGATATCCTGCTCGTATGATGTATTCCGTGAATGGAACACGTGTTCAACGCCAAGTGATCTCAGATAAGCTCGTTTTCTGGGATTTCCGGCCGTTGTGATTATAGTGGCTCCAATATGTTTGGCCAACTGAATTGCAGCAAGACCAACGCCACCAGACCCAGTGTGAATGAGCACAGTATCTCCCTTCTTCATACTTGCCACAGTGATCAGGCAATAAAATGATGTTGCAAACACAGCAGGCAGAGTTGATGCTTCCCAAAACGTCATATTTACTGGAATTCTCAAAATGGAATCCACGTGTACAACTAAATGACTTGGCAACTGTTCATCCTTGAAGTTGGCACCGAAGACTCGATCACCAACTTTGTATCTTCCAGCTGCCATCCCACTCCCAACCTTAACAACCACCCCAGCAAAGTCCAGTCCCACGGCATTGATTGACTCAAATTGTTTGATTGGTTTAAGAATTGCAAAAATGTCTCGGAAGTTTAAAGCATACGCCTTCACTTTGACCTCCACCTCGTTGTCTCCAACATCTTTAGCGTCCAGGACGTCAAACGTCACATCTTGAATTAATCGCGTTTCAGGAAGCACGAGTTGGTACCTATCTGAACTTGGGGGGAGTTGCAATTCGTCTTGTTTCGTGACCATTGGAGCCTTGACAAATTTTGGCTCGTAACGCAGGTTACTCCGGTAAGCAATTTGTAATCGACCTCCTTCTTTCGAGCCTTTGCACATTATCAGTTCATACAAGATTTGATCAGCAACTTTACTTGGATCACTTAGCCCACCATCTAGGTCAATGTATCTGACAAATAATTCGGTGTTTTCATTTTTTAGAGATTTAGCCATCCCAAAAATTGTAGCGGCTGTGGGATTACAAGTGAGTGATTCATTGATCGAGTGCACTCCATGTGTCAAAACAAACAATGACGGGGGCTTCCTTTGTGCAAGCATCCACTTGGCGATAATCATAAAAGGTAATGACACCCGTTTCTGATCCATCTCTATATTATCCATCGTCCACGCAAACAGTATACCATTTAAGCCATCCTTCTTAAGTTTTGGTTCAAAATGTAACGGATCTTCGCTTTCGACTGGAACGGTTGTTATTTCGATTTTTATGTTCAAAACATTTCTTGCTTCAGCCACGGCGATTGCGTCATCAGACGACTTAAAAACTACCAATACATTGGCCCCAGACGAACATAATTCATTTGCCACTTTATATGTAGCCGTATCATTTACTGTGCAAAACACTACCCAGCTTTTCTTATTCTGGTTGTTTGGCTTATCTGCTACAATGTTTGCTATTAAGCTTGTAGTTTCAACGTTTTCTGAAGCCTCAGCGGAAATGATTCCAAATGTTCCTGCATATGCTTTCGTTGAGTTCACAGAGTTAAAACCAGACTGCTTCAGGACCTGCCCCCAAACTTGTTCATTCACACAGGTGTGATGGGGTCTAAACTGAAAATCTTCATATCTCCAGTAGCCTTCCAGTAACCCGAATACGTAGGTAATGTCTCTTGCCGCAATGATCGTTTCTGTAAAGCAAAGAGATGCTCTTGGTCTCATTGCTTGGCGAATGTGCACCAAACATTCTTGAAGGTTTCTTGTGGCGTGCAGAACATCAGAGGCCACAACAAGGTCAAAGTAGTTAAGTGGAATGCCCTGTTCCAATGGACTGTCCTCCAGGTTAAAAACAGCATACTTGAGATTCCCACTGTACTCCTCGAATTTCTTCTCTGCTTTGGCGAAGAAGGCCTGCGAAATGTCGGTGTAGTAATATTCAAACTTATCACCCCAAATTTCTCGCAGCCACTCCAAAACGTGCTGACTAATTGATCCTGTTCCGGATCCCACCTCGAGCACTCGGAACACTCCTCCAGGTTGGGGTTTATTTAGGTCACGTTGGCATTTCAGAATGGATGTAATGTAGTGCTGCAAAACTACGACTGCATCTTGACGACCTGGGTAATTCTGGTAATAGTGGTCAGCCGAGAACTGCTGTTTGTCTTCATCTGTGGGGAAAAGAATGGCGAGGGCAGATTCTTCTCCCTTTAGGATTTTAGAAAGTACTTTGGAAATGTGCTGATAAATGCGGACAACAGTAAGACTTTCAGTCTGCATAAGCTGGTTGGTCAAATGATCAATTTCCGATTTTATTAGAGCAAACGATGGTGGAGCGGAAGTGACTTTCCACAAATTTGTAAGGCTGTTGTACTGCATTATCTTACCATCTTCTTCAAAACTGGTGAAGTAATAATGAATCAACTGACGGAAATTAGGAAGGATATGGTATTGTTTGCAAAATAGTTGTACATCAATTGTTTCGTTCAATTTGGGCTCCCAGCCAAGATCGTTCAAAGCATTAAGGACATTAAGATAAAGAAGACGTTTTGTTTTGATGACTGTTTCCACCTTTTCTGGTGAAGTTTCAGATAAAGTATTCGCTTCCTTTTGGAAGTCAACATCCGCGAACATTTCATTTACTGGAGCAAGCGTTGTGACATTTGTAAAAGGTCCTGGAATGGTTCTCCAGACCTCCTCCCACGCATCTGGAATACTACTGGACTGCTGTTCCAACACAGATTCAATAGTTCTCACGTTCGTATCAATTAGCTCAACATCCTCCAGATAGGCAACAGGAACAAAGTCGTCAGAAACGATAAAACCGTTATATTTTTCGTTTTCTTGCCAAATATGAATTAACAACGAGGTGTGGTCACTTGCCCCGTCAATGGCATTAAGCAAAGTTAAGCATCCAATCCGAATGGGTACTTTCAGCCTTGTTAACTGATCATAATTTATTCCTGTTAGAATTCCAGCCTGAAACACAGCGTCAATGACAAGAGGATGAAGAATATATTTGCTGTGGTCTTCCGGCAATGTGATTTCAGCAACCACTTCGTCCACATTTATCCCACTTTGCTTGGCATTCCAATGACGCTGAATGCTTCTGAAGGTCTCTCCAAATTTTAATCCGGTGTCGTCCACTCGTTTGTAAAACGGTCCTGAGGATGCGGGCTCCACCAACATAATATCTTTAATTCTGTTTGGATTCCATTTTTTCATAATATCTTCCGTAGACGCCACGGGTATAAATGTAGTGGATGCGTGAAGAACCCATTTTCCAGAATCGTCCGTGGACGTATTTTGATGAAAGACTTTAACACGGAAACCTTGATTCTGAGTGGAGGGCTCTTCTGATTGACTAGGAGCAAGTGAACCTGGTAAATCCACAATGACCTGAAGACGGCATCCTTTCCCTTCTTTCAACTCCAGCGGGGCATCAATTTTCAGATTATTGATTTGCATTGCTCGTCGGGGCGGTTCCAAGGACTCAGTTAGCCCGTTAGCAACGCAATACCCGGCCGCCAAGCACATTTCTGTGTATCCCGCTCCAGGAAATACCATCCTGCTTCCAATGCAATGGTCTTTCATGTAGGGAACGGCCTGAATGCTGAGATCATTTTGGAAAATATTAATATTCGAAGCGTTGTTGACACTGTGACCTATCAATGGATGGATTGATGAAGCATTTCCTTTGTTGCATTCCACCCAAAATGATTTTCGATTAAATGGGTGGAAGGGAAGAGACACCTTATTTCTCAGGTAAGTACCATCGAATCCTTCCCAATCGACTTTGTATCCTAACAGGTACAGCTTTCCTAAGGTGGTCAAAATTGTATTCCAGTCGTCAGTTCCACGACGAAGTGAAGGCAAACAAGTCATTAGCACGTCTTCGTTGTTCATCATAACAAAGCTGGAAAGGATAGGTTGTGGGCCGACCTCCAAATATTCATGAACGTTGGCTTCCCGGAGTACAGCACATGCGTCAACGAAGTTAACCTTTTCTCTAGTGTGACGCACCCAATAATCCGCATTCAACTCCGAAACGTCGCATATTACCCTTCCTTCCATTCCAGAAACGTATTGGACATTACAGTTGCCCTGTTTGTAGTCGATTGTCTGGGCGACTTTTCTAT